>CM035422.1:135373696-135533696 GCA_020310875.1 Ceratopteris richardii
CTAAAGGGATTAAAATGGAGCTAAGGGAGTCTATTAAGCATCCCTAGGGTTAACTTGGCAGGTGTAGAGCAGGTTTTGTGCAACACTAGCTCATCTCTATAGCATACCTATCCATCTCCTCACACTTGTGAGCAAAAAGGAAAAGAGAAGAGAGTTCCATCTAGTTAAAAATTTGAACATAGAAAAAAATAATGGTTGTAAGGTGATGGAATTGCCACATGAATATTACACATATTAATGTTGTCTATCTTATTCAATGTGGGTTCAAAACTGATTTGGACCATATGAATTAGTAAAAAATCATGCATTTATGACCAAAGTCATGACATATGACCATGCTAACTACAACGTACCCAATAGAAGTTAACACAAGCATACTCCATAAAGGGGGGACACATGAAGATACAAAGGAAGAACCATTGGGAGGCATCATGATCACATAAAGTATACCTAGGAATACATCAAAAGGGATCCATACGGGACAAAAAGGTAAAAGGAAACCCTCACAAGTGTGGGTGAAGCACACCTCCAAGGGGGTTGTAGTGCATTTGGTCAGTGATTGCCATCCCAAGGGCATAGAGTCCCATTATATTTTAGACAAAGAGAGTGGGATTGGGAAGTGTGTAAGATGCCACACAAAAAGATGTGTAGGTAATAATGAAATTTTATGTTTAGGATATTCTGATCATGTGTGCAAAATTTTGTAGCAATAAGTTTTTACATTCTCTCTCTAGAAAGTTGTCGCATGAATTTTGTATGTTGGTTCTGTCGAGAATATAGAAACATGTGTTAACATTGTAAGGGACATGATAGAACGCGTGTTGCCCCCGTTACAATATTATTGTGATGTGAGTAATGGGTTAGTGGGTTAGTAAGTGCATGATGACCGTGTGTGTAGTTAGGAATTAGGTAGACCTAAGAGCTAAGCGGAATGAGGTGGTGTGAAAGTGAAGTATTTAGTAGGTGGACATGGATTTACAATTGGGGTCCGGGGGTTTATTACAAGTTTTAGGTTTCCAAATGCAATGGATAGGTTTTGATTTTGACTTTTTGGAGGCTCTGGAGAGTGTGATAGGGTATGTACTTGAAAAATGGGGCTTTTTAGGGACCCATTTACCAGTGATTCTACTTGTGCTCATGGAAGAACACGTGTTAGTGCGTGATGTGTGAGACTGGGCCTCCGATGTTCGCGTGAGTGAAACATGTTGTACAGGGTTTGGCCTTGGTGTAGCTATTTGAGCCCGCAAGCAAGCCTTAGGCACCCAGATTTGCCGTGATTGTGGGCTGGCCTTCATTGACTTCTTGGGTACCCAAATAGACTTCACTTTTGCAGAAGAATTTATGAAGGACTTCTTATTAGTGTTGTGTGGTTGATTACTAATAAGAGGTTTTGGTCGTGGTGTTGGCCTGGTCGGAACAGGGTGTTCGCCTTTTCGCCTCCATACTTGTTTCATCAACTGAAACAATCTGCTTTGCTCCTTTTTTTGGCCTCTAGTATAGGTAGTGTTCTGCTTCTTCTGTATTCGATCTGCCTTTGGTTGCTGCATCCCTCTGGCCTTTGGAACAGAAGGGAGTGCCTTCTTATCCTTGACTCTGTTGTTGAGACAATCCTCTTTCTGCATCATACATTTTTGGACAAGAATAGCATTGTCAACCTCATGTGCACCCCTGGAAGGACCAGGAGTTTGTGCTTTACCTAGTTCCTTGAGTGCCTCATTTTCCAATTCAACTGTAATTCGGCTATGATCTACCCATACCTGAAGAAGTCCACTTCTTAGGTTGAGGTTGACTGCATGATCATAGATCCAGTCCTGACCCAAGACAAGAGGCTCAGTGAGGTCTTCATCTTGACACACTAGTACTTTGACTGTCATCACTTCGGCTTGAATGGAGATTGGAAGATCCACCTCGCCCATGCAAGGGGTTTCCACACCTCCCAATCCTATGAGATATGCTTCTATAGGATCGACAGTTAATTTCAATTCTTGACAGTAAGATAACTTAACAGCACTAGTGGATGCACCTGAGTCAATCAAAGCTCTTACAGTCTTTGCACCTTTTCCTTGTCCTATACCTAAGGTTATAAAAGGACGTCGATCAATTATCCTATGAGAGCTGATACCTGAAACTTCACACATAGCCACATGATATCCTTGGTCTGCATATGCATCTGTCCGAGGTTGCTCTCTACCCTGTCTTCTCAACTTCATTCTCTGGATGCGTTCTAAAGCTTCTGCTTGGGCCTCTTCTCGAATTCGCTTTTCTTCTTCTTTGCGTTTCTTAGCAGTATTGAGTCGGCTTAGCATTTCCTCTGTGAGAGGTTCCTGATATAACTTGACCCTGCATCCGCTTATGTAGCTCGGGAGAACATCGCCTTCTAATGTGGCTAGTTGTACTGCCCCACTTGTTGAGATTCTATTAATGATCATGGGTCCGTAGCCTCTTTTCTCTAGTTTCCTCGCATGTTGTTTCAAAGTGTAGACTAGTACTAGGTCGCCTGCCTTCAAACCTTTATCCTTAACGTGGGCGTCAAAATATGCCTTCTGTCGTTTCTTAGCTGCATATATCCCTGCAGCTGCCCTCAGTCTTGTTTCTCCTAATCGTTCAAGGTCAAAAAGTCTAGAGGATAGTTCATGACCCGTCCATTCGTGTTCTTGTGCTACTTTCAGTGTAGGTATTAGGAAGTCCAATGGTAGCACTGCATTTTGGCCAAACACCATCTGAAAGGGGGTGGCTTGGAGTACCGTTTTGTAGGCGACTCGGTATGCCCAAACAGCATGGTGTAGCTGTTTATCCCAATCAGAGCGTTTATTGTTCACTAATTTCGTCAGTACATTGCATAAGATCTTGTTGGTGCTCTCAGCCTGGCCATTTGCTTGAGGGTGATAGGGGGCAGACTTCTTATGCACTACCAAGAATTCTTGGAGCAGATTTTCAATAACTTCATTCAAGAAGTGAGTGCCTCTATCACTAACTAGCTCTATAGGTAGCCCGTATCTAGTGAACACATTCTCAAATAAAAACTTAGCTGTTGTTTGAGCATCGTTCTTCGTTGTGGCTTTTACCTCTACCCACTTTGTTAGATAGTCTGTCGCAACAATGATATATTTTGCATGGGAACCCTTAGCTGGGGGATTAATAGGACCTACAAAGTCTATTCCCCACTTAGAGAATGCACGTCCACCCATCATAGGTTTCAGCGGCATCTCATCTTTACGTATAGGATATTGAGTTCTCTGACAGACATCACAGCGTTTCACATAGGTATGTGCATCCATGTGAAGGGTCGGCCACCAGAAGCCCGCAAATAGTATTGCCTTGATCACCCGATCTGGTCCAAAGTGTCCTCCTGCTACACCTTGGTGAGCAATTTCCAAGATCTTAAGATATTCACTCTCATGGACACAGTCTCAGGTAACCATCTTTACCACGCTTGTATAGATTATCACCAATGAGTGAGTAATCCTGGGCTTCTTGTTCTAAACTCCTTTTCCTAGCCAGAGTCATGTCTGGAGGGAATGTTTTCGCCCTCAGAAAGGATACTAGTGGTTCACTCCAATCCGACACTATGGACACTTGATAAAGAGTGGCATGTTCCACAGGTGGTTTAGTGCAACAGATTGGGCATTCCTTGCACAACTTTTGGACATCAGCTTCCATAGTTGGCCAATGCACTCCGAGTCTCCTTAGTGTCTGTAGGGTTCGTTGTTTTGAGTAGTGTTGCTCTAATGCACCTACATGTGCTAATTGCAACCATTTAGCGTACTCATCCTCTTCTACACAACAAGCCAAGATCCCTTGATCTGTGTGCTTGTACATACTTCCAGCCATGATGTGGTACTTTTGGGTTACTACCTCTCTATCCTGTGTGGCTATTACTGGGTGGTTAGGCCCGTACGTCAATACTGGCACTAATGGCTTAGCCCACTGCGGCACCACTTCCAAATTAAACAAGTAAGCATCAGGAAGGTCATCTGACACTCCTTGTGGGGCTTCTCCAGATGTGAGCCTAGAGAGATGATCTGCTCTCAAATGAGTCCTCCCTTTTCTCACCACTACCTCAAAGTCATATTCCATTAGTAATAGAAACCACCTTACTAATCTACCTGTATTGCATGGTTTGTTTACCAAGTACAACAATGCCTGATGGTCAGTAAAAAATTTAAACTTATTTGCAAGCAAATAATGTCTAAACTTTTTAACTGCATATACCATGCCTAATCCTTCTCTCTCCGTAGTGGTATAATTTCGTTCAGCTGCATTCAATTGTCTACTAGCATAGGCAATTGGAAGATCCATATTACCTTCACCAGTAGGTTGAGCAAGCACACACCCAATAGCATAATTGGATGCATCCACATGAACATGGAATGGCTTATTCCAGTCTGGAGTGGTTAAGATTGGTGCTGAACATAATCTTCGTTTAAGCTCCTGGAAGGAATTCTCGCATTCATCAGTCCACTCAAAGTTAGTCAGAAGTCCGTACATGGGCTTTGCAATGACAACATACATGTGAATGAACCGGCGGTAGTAACCACAATGCCCCATGAAAGCCTGCACTTCCTTGACATTCTTTGGCCTAGGTAACTCGGCTATGGCTCTTACTTTCTCTTCATCGGTGGATATTCCATTCTTTGACACTATGTGTCCTAAAATCTTACCTTTCCTGACCATGAAAACACACTTTTCTGGACCACTACGATGGGGGATACCCACTCTGTATGCTCAATTTCATAGATGAATCCAGCTTCAACCAGTCTATCTATCTCTTCCTTGATCTTGGCCGCATAGTTGTCATTGTATGTGTATGGCTTTTGCTTAGAGGGCCTAGCATCTGAGGTCATGGGGATAGTGTGTGAGCATATGTCTGGATCAACACCCTTTAAATCCTTGTAACTCCAAGCGAACACATCTCTGTATTCTCTTAGCAAGGCTATTAACGCATGCTCTTCTTCCTCTGTTAGGTCATGGCCTATGTACGTGCATCTCTCCTCTCCTTCTTCTAGGGCCACTACTATTTTTTTTGTGGTTTCTTTGTTATCATAGGCCTCTCCTGATTGTGCCTCTCGTTTAGGCATTCTGATCATGACTCTTCTGTCATCTATCTCATACTTTTTAAAGTTTTTCGGGACCTCAAACAAAGATTCTTCCTCTTCTGGTGTGACTGCTCTCTTCTCTCGTTTCTTCCCTTCTTCCTTCGGGGTCACATGTGTGGCTAGCCTTACATCATTTGTAAGCTCTCCGTGCCTTTGGGGTTGAAATTCTACTTCATAGAAATATTCTTCATCTGATGCAAAAGGTGGATCCATAATGATTGACTCAAGATCGGAGTCGCTCGCATCTTCAAATGCATCAGGGCTAGGTTATTCTTCTAGAACTGCCTCTCCCATGATTGGCTCTATGGAGAAGACTGAAATGTCATAGCCATCTTCATCACAGTGAGGTTTCCATTGTTCTTCATTGATGGCTACATCCATTGTTGCTAAGATTTCTGCCCAACCGTGGGGTTCAAATTCTTCATCAGGAAATACTACAGGTGCATAGGCTGTGTCTTGAATGGGTCTATGTGTTTCGTTTGCACCTATTTCTCTAGCCTTTTCTCTTTTCTCCTCTTCTACTGCCACTTTGCACATCCATAAGTGGGTGTCTTCATGCATCCATGAGGATCCTGATCCTATGGAATGCATAGATTCCGTATCATCTTTGGCTCTATGGATGGGATTCCATTGGATAGGAGGGACATCTCTATGAGAGTAATCTTTAAGATTCAGTTTGGTCGTAACACCTAAGTGTTGTAGGTACAAGGAGTTGGTTCCCCAGTCCTGTACCACTTGCAACTGTCGCATAAATGGTCTTCCCAAAATCATCTCATAGGCATGGTTCTTGCTAAAATCACATATAGCAAATGTGTGTTCGAACTCAACACCACATGTGGTGAGAGTTATTCCTTCTAACAGCCCTAAGGGTCGCTCTATGTGACCATCGGCCATTTGCAATTTCATCCTCGTGGGCCTGAGTGCTGGCTTGCCCCAACGCTTCCATAGGGAAGTGGTAGCAATTGCAACACCTGCGCCTGAGTCTAGAATGGCCTTGGTGGTGTATCCTTGATGGGTGATAGGAAGATATGTGTTTCCCTCTTCGCCCTCACTCATGTCTCCTATCTTGTCCAATGGTATTTCTGGCACTGTTCTCTGGGATCCTACCTGGGAACGAGGGGTTTTGTTATCTCTGGTACTTGTTTGGCTACATGTTTCCATAGCTCTGGCCTTACTTTGAGTAGCTCTTCTAAGGTGAGGTTGCATTGTACTTTAGTGTTTTTCACTACCTCTGTGTTCCTAGGTATGATCGAGTCTTCGTTTCTTACCATGACCGTGGGTGCTCTCATACAAGTAGACTTAGCTTCCCATGGGCCTGTGAAGTGGGGTAATTCTTGCAAAGAATTAGACTCAAAGTCTAGTATTTCCTGAGATTGGGTGCTCTCCTGCTCCTCATAAATGGATGGGATGTCTTGTGGGAATTGGTCGTGTGCATCATCCACAAGTTCAATAGGAGGTGGGACTTCACTCTCTTTAGCCCATTTGTCTTCTTGAATCTCTCGTAGGAATTCTGGTGTGAATCGATTCATAGAAGATGATGTGTCTGGCTTCGTAGAGTTAGGCACATAGGCTTCTTGGGCAGGAATGCTTACTCTTTCACTTGCCCTGTCCTTATGTTGAGAGGCGGGTTCCTTTTCTGATTGTGCAATCAGCTTCTCTATTCTTTCTAACAGTCCATCAAAGTGCAACTGTGTCTTCGCCGAACTAGAGATGTTAAATAGGCGACTGGCTTCAAACATGGTTTGAGCCAATTCCACCATCTTAGCACAAATTTTGGTTCGTTCTAGCTCTAGTTCTGCTCTAGGGTAACACTTTTCATGATCAGTTACGTTTGGCCCTTCTTGGATTCTGGCCTGATATGCTTTAAGCATCATATTAAGGTCCTCGGGAGTGGGATCTGCTAAGACTGATCCTACTCTTGGGGGTGGTGGGTTTAGGTGAGGCGGGTTGGAAGGTGGCGGTTCGGATGGAGTTGGGAATGGTGGAGGTGATGGAGGTGGGGCAGTGTGAGAGGGAGTTTGAGCTGTGAGTTCAGTTATCCTGGCCTTTGTTTCTCTCAGGCTTTCCTCGAGTTCACTCATCTTTTTTGCCCATTGTCTTTTCATTCTTTCACGACTATCTCTCCAAGCTCTAGTCCTCTTCTTTGTCATGCTCTCCGTTTCACTAACATCTGGGCTCTTTTCCTGGCCTACGCTTTGGTTCTGTTGCAAGGCTTGGGCTCTAGTGATTACTTGTACTGGTGCAGTGGAAGTCACACTCCCTGCGGAGTCTACAACTAACCCAATAACGTTGATAGGAGTGATTTTTGGCATATTATTGGGGTTCTTTGGGCACTCTCGTAAGAGATGCTCCTTTCCACATTCTTGGCAAAAGCCCTGGATCGTCACTGACTGGGGTTGTGTAGGTGGAGGCACGGGACAATCATGAATGAGATGATCTCCCTGACATCTGTAGCATGGTCCTCTAGGGAATGGGGGTCTTACTTGTCTAGCTTGAGGTCTAGGGTTGGGGTTTGCATACATGACGTTTGTGTAATCTGACTCCCAACTAGGTTCATTTGGCTCTTCACTATAGTAGGACTCCCCATGTTCAGGAGATTGCATGTAGTAAGCCTGGGGACTATCAACATGTGTAGAATCGAAGCTATGGTCACTGGGATCACTTTCTGAAAGCAATGGTGTTACGGGGACTATAGCTCTATTCAGGTTTTCTTCTGCAGCAGCATACTTTATCGGAATCACATTAGCTGGAGCAGGGGGTTGTTGTGCTAGCACAGGCTGAGGCCTTTGTTGGTTTTGGTAGGGTTGGTAGGTTTGGTGAGGCCTCACATACTGCTGAGATGGGTACTGGTTCTGGTATCTTCCTTGTTGAGGGTATGGTAGTGGGTACGTCTGCCTAACGGTTTGCTTATTGTAGGGGCAATCTTGCGCGGTGTGATTGGTGTACCTCCGTTCTATGGTGCAGTACTGGCTACTAGGATTTACTTGGGGTTGAGCCATAATGGGGCATACATTCGCCATGTGGTCGCCACCACAAGTATAGCATCTTTTCACAGGGGCAAACCTTGGGATCTGTTTGCTAGTGACACCTAATTTCTGAGCTACTTTCTCTGCAAGTTCCTCAATTGATGTGGATTGTGTGGAAGAGAGGCTAGAGGCACTATCTGAATCTTTGTATATCTTGGAAAGCTCTAACTCCTCCCCTAGGTTATCCTCGATGTCAATGCACATGCGTACACACTCTTCTATGGTCCTAGGGTCCTTCAAGTACACATAAGATCTCAATTTGGTACTTAGCAATCCATCCAAGAATAAAGCCACTTGCTTAGCTGGTGTGGGTAGCTCCGAAACAGGGCATCTTTCTAAGTATTGCCTAAATCTTCTTCTTGCAAGTCTCACGGTTTCTTGAGGGGTTTGCTTGAAGCTGTGAATCAGTGAGGAGGTATTATGTCTTATGCCACTCTTAGAGAATTCAATAATGAAAGCCTCTAGGAGTTGGTCTATGCTCCTGAACTGTCTCTCATTCAATGGTTGGAACCACGTGAGGGCTGTGTTCCTAAGGGTTAGACCAAAGGCATTATATTGTGTGAATAGGTCCTCCACTTGTTCTGCTCTCAAGACTTGCCTAAACTCTGCCACATGATCGTATGGGTCTCCTGTCCCAGCGAAGTAATTTTTCATGGACTTGACTAACTGAGTTGGTCTCAAAATCCTGGTGTGTTCTCTAGGTCGTGGTAGAGGGAAGTCTTCCATATTCCTTTGATTTCTTGGGGCTCTATGTACCTCAGGCTCTACTCTATTTGTTTCCATCCTCGTTCTTTCTCTGCCCCCTGGGTTAGCAAAGCTTACTTCTGGCCTATCTCTACTTCTGTCTCTTTGAGTTCCATGAGCTTGGGATGTTCCCGCTCCAGGGTGACCATAGGACACATTGGATCTTGGTTGGGGGAAAATAATTTCACCTTTCCAAGTGTAAGCATGCCTATCATTTTCTGTCACCACAAAGATCCTCTCCGAAGCGTGATCTAAGTAGGTCACTCTGCCTGGGCTATCAGGATCCTTGAACTCATAGATCATGATTGTTCCTATATCGATTGGCCGATCAGATTTATACCTCCAAAAGGCTTCATTAGTTTCTCGGTTCAGCAGCAGATCTATGCTCTTATTATCTTGGGGAATCCACTCTGGTGTGATAATCCTAGTGAGAACAGATTTGCCTCGGGGGGTCCTTGGTTCTTCCCCCATGCTTCCTTGCTCTAGGTCACCTAAGTCCGTTCCTGGGATCTCATTCCCAAATTCATCAGTCCTATCTGGATGACTGGTGACCACGTATATTGTCCCTTCCTTGTCTAAGTACGCCCCGTTTTCAAACTTGACAGCTGGGCGCTCTAGTCCAATGGATTGATCATGATTCTTAATCTGTAGCACAGATCTTCCTAGGCCGTCCTCATAGATGCTAGCACCCAATCGGTTGGTCCTAAGGTATTCCAACTGCGTTTTGTAAGGGCCTTCTACCCTGTGCAAGTATGGCACTCCTGAACTTCCTGTAGGTCTCTCCATACCTTGAGACATCTCTGATTCACTAGTCTCAGAGCTAGGGTAATACGAATGATGGCTCAACTGCTAGGCCCAAGACCTCACAGTATGATTGACACTAGCCTCTGAAGACCTAAGACTTTGTCTATCTCTCCCTAGATGTCGCCCTGATCTAAGGTTCATAAGCCTAATTGAATAGCCCAAATTTGCCCAAGTACAACCTCGTGGCGGAGTTCTTTTGTATCAATTACTTGATTCTTTTTAGTTGATTACCGTGTTAACATTCTTGTCTGATATCACGTCGCAAGGTATATTTGAGTGTAGTTCCGCACTTAATGTTGATCGTTCCACGTTAAGTTCTTTCCCTTTAAGGTTCTCGACAGTACAAAGATTATGTCCTTAGCTTGAACTTGAAAGTTTAGGTATTCTTCAACTTGATAATTGCCTATCGTCGCCCTGACTTACTCCTACCTCTAGTCGTTCTTAGCCTAAGCTAGGAATTGACGAGGGGGAGTTGAGAATATTCCGACCTTTCTTGCTGATCCTTGTTCTTTAGTGCTCGAGAAGTTGATTCTGAAGCTTGCGCAAAGCCCTTGCTTGGACGCTTTCAATTGCTTCTCAATAGACCTGCATCAGTCCCAAGATTAGCTCCAGACTTAAATTCAAATGACAGACTAGACCACTTTCATGCATGCGACTCACCAACCAAATTATCTCTTGCCTTTATAAAAAACAATCCCAAGGATCCCTCAGTTTTCCTACCTCGGGTATGGTTAACTTCAAAAAACCCTATCTAATAATCCTGAGCTTTCCAACAAAACAAGAATCACAGCAATTGGATTTTGTATGAGGAAGTTATGTCCGATCAGGGTTTAGGTGCTAAAACAGGGTTCAAAACAATTTACTCAGGCAGACAGGAATTCTTGAATTACTTGGGTTGCGGCCTCACAATGTAATGCTAAACCCTTAAAAGTTCCCCAAAAAATTAGACCACTATTTTTTTGCCCTTAAAAATTGGCCAACTTTGCCCTTCTATCGCGTTCGCAAGTTCTGTCAGTCGCGATTGATAGGTCAGTCGCGATTGATGTGTCGATCGCGATTGACAGGTCCGTCGTGGCTATCAGTCGCGATTGATGTGTCGATCGCGATTGACAGGTCCGTCGTGGCTGTCAGTCGCGATTGATGTGTGGATCGCGATTGACAGGTCCGTCGTGGCTGTCAGTCGCGATTGATGGGTCAATCGCGATTGATACGTGGCTCGAAAAGTCAATCAGTCGTGGTCAAAGGGTCGTTGACTCTGTCAGTCGCGATTGATGGATCGATTGTGATTGACAGGTCGGTCGCGAGGGTCTCTCCGTCATGCTCAAACAATCGTTGACTCTGTCGATCGCGATTGACAGAGCTGTCGTGGGCTGTCCGTCGCGATTGATGGGTCGATCGCAATTGATGACTCGATCGCGATTGATGACTCGATCGCGATTGACACGTGTCACGCGTATGATCCGTCAGTCGTGGTCAATCGGTCGTTGACTTTGTCGGTCACGATTGACAGAGTCGTCGTGGGTTGTCGGTCGCGACTTATGAGTCAATCGCGATTGACAGGTCTGTCCGTCGTGGTTTGTCGATCGCGATTGACAGAGCGATCGCGATTGACAGAAATCTGATGAATTTCAAAAATCTAACCACAGTTTTGGGAAGCTCTAGGCTTGTAGATCATGGTTTTGCACTTTGTTTGGCAAATGGAGCATTTTTTCTGTCAGTCGCGATTGACAGAGACCGGCGACACAGAGACAGTTGCCAAGATTTTCGTACCTGCGCGGAGTGCTGGAGAAAATGATGCAGCATGTACCTGCAAGACAGCTCAAGAAACATGCAAAAACAGCACACACAATATTGCTCTCTCGCTCTCTCTCACAAGTGGAATGAGGGAAATGAAAGGAGGAAGGAGATATGATAAAAAAACTGAAATTTTTGCGATGATGGAGATGGAGGTGGGAGATGGTGAGGATGATGATGGTGAGGTAAGGAAGAGAAAAACAAGAAGAGTAAAGAAATTACCTATGACGCCAACGTCTCAACTCTACGTCTTACCATCACACGCTCGTCCTCGAAGCTCGATCCCCGGCAACGGCGCCAAAATTTGGTGTAGCTCAGTGATGAGTAGCACCTCCTTTAATGTCAACCCGGGAAGACGTGAGGATGGTATGAAGACCTCGAGCAAGTGGAGGCACAGGTGCGTGAGTGAGAAGCACACAAGCATGCACACACATACACACACACGCGCACACACGGCAAGACAAAGGGTGAGAAACAATGGAGTTCTTAGATTACTTTCAAAAAGCTCTTACAAGTTCATTTCACTTACAATCTAACCTCAAAAATGAGCTCTGTAGCTCTATTTATAGTTTTTGACTAGGTTTTGGCCCTGTCCAGACCTAGTGTCCGGCCTAGTTAAAAATTAGGTTCCAGGGCCAATTTGAGGGCTTAAACGGAGTCTAAAAAATACGAAAATTGATATGTAGGCACTTCTAAGGCTCCTCAAGCTCAAGGACTCCTTGGCTTGCACAAAATGGAGCTACAAAAATACGAAATGGTATTACAATGGTTTTTAGTGATTAAAATCACTATTTGTGTAGGGATTTTCTCTGTTGGTTTGTCGTACACATCTTTGAGCTCCCTACTTGCTCTTTCTTCTTGTGTGCTCCACTCCTTGATGTCTGAAAAATTTAGATGGCCTACTTGCCAGATCTTCTTTGGCTACTGTGTCTGCTTGTGCTATCTCTTCGTTCCGACCCTCTTTGTCTTGTGGCTCCTTCGGTTCCCTGACTGCTGCCAACACATACAGAACCTTACTCAAAAGAGTACTTCCATCTTTAACCTTCACTGATCCAATAGAATTTACCTTGTGCTTTGTATTATCACTTGGTTGAACTGTATGATTGATTCACTTATTCTCCACATCATTCATCAAAGCAATCTTCCCACTCAAGTGATTGCTACATCCTGAGACAATGTAAAATACCCTTTGGTCTTCATTTGGAACTCTGATTAAAATTACTAGTGCTTTGATTATTATGCCAACATTCATGAGCTAGATGATTGTTCTCACCACATATCCAACAATCTTTGACATTATCCTTGTTATTTCTGCTTCTTCCTCTACCTCTTCCACTTCCTATACCTCTTATGAAGTTTTCTTGGCTCAGAGTGCCTTCATCTTCAACTGATTTTTGCTTTCCTTTGCTAGCCTTCTTCTCATCCTTAGAATACATTTCTTGACCTGCACTCTTATCAATATCCCCTTTGATATCATTCTAAAAGGTTAGCATATGACCTAGTAATTGATTCAAATTAGGAGTAAAATGATCCAATGAAAGCTTTGTTGATAATATGAAAGGATTCCACTTCTCATCTCCTCTTAAACCTATAAGAGCTTGTCTTACCAATTATCTTCTTCAATTTCTTCATTAACTGCACCTAAAGAATCAGCAATGTCTTTCATCTTTGCCACATAATCATATATTGATTGTGAGGCCTTCTTCTTGAATGTGGTAAATTTTGCCCATAGTGATGCCTTCCTTGACTTCGTTGTATTTTGGAAATGCTCCTCCAAAGCCTTCCATATATCATTTGCACTTTCAATACATATAATATGAGAAAGCAAGTAATCATTCACTACCATATACATGATACTCCTTGCTTGATCATCCTTCCAAACCTTCAAATCTGCAAGCTCCTCCCTAGTTGGAACAATAGGATCTTCAAAATTTGGCTTTTCTTCTGCTCGTGTAATGTATCCCATTAGATCTTTGCTCATAAGATGAGCTTCCATCCTCATGGACCAAGCTTCATAGTTCTCTCTATCCAATTTCTCAATTTGAAGGCTATCTCCCATTCTTTCTTTATATTATCAAATCTTCAACCTTATGAGTAATAAATGTATCTTTGACTTTAATTTTACTCCTTATAATCCTTTTGATTGCTATTGTGTGTTTTTCTTCAGCCTTTCCTTCAAAATTTATCCTTTTGAATCCTCAGATGTTGAATTTTGTATGTTTGCAATAGTCGAGGTCCTCCTTTCCTTCAATTTTGATAGAACCTGCTTTGATACCACTAATGGAGATGATTAATCTCCAAAATACATGCTATACTTGAGTTTATAATACCTTTATTTCAAGCATAGCTCAAGACATGTACCAATCTTGGAAGTCTTTATCAAAACATGAAAGATTAACTCTTCTGTGAGACATAGATTCACTCAAAAAAGTCTGCTTCACAAAACTCACTCATTGACTGGCTAAATGATTAACATTTTCTATGAAATTTTGACATAACACGTTGTGCAACTAGTAAAAATGAAATTTCTTCAAAAGAACTTATAAAACTTTAGATTTACCTCAATAAATAAACTTATGTATGAAATAAGCGTTTTCTGCAAGCGACTTTCACATATGCAACTTTAAACACTTGATTGTCTCAATCTACAAGATGT
This sequence comes from Ceratopteris richardii, assembly GCA_020310875.1. Classification (NCBI taxonomy): domain Eukaryota; kingdom Viridiplantae; phylum Streptophyta; class Polypodiopsida; order Polypodiales; family Pteridaceae; genus Ceratopteris; species Ceratopteris richardii. The sequence continues at coordinate 135,387,817 of CM035422.1, forward strand.
TTAATCAAATGATTTTAGAAATTGATGGCTTACCTTCCAACTTAGATTTTGAGTGCTTACTTGTGTAAAACTTTACTCTCTACACTGAGATCCAATCAATTATTTGACCATCAGGATTGTGCCTGTTTTAGAAGTATCTCATCACCTTTCACACATATGAATGTTCCTACTTACAATTCTCAGCCCCATTACAATTAGAATTTCAAAGCTTGACCATAGATGCCTCAGCTATGGAATTAGGCACATACAAAAGGATTTCTCTATTGATTAAGCACAGAAGGAGAAATTGGAGATCGAGATGCCATTTTCAAAAAATTCTTACTATTTTCTTGAAAGATACATCTCATGGATAATTCTCATAATCAAACTCACTTATTCATAATCTAATCATCTTCTATTCATCTATATATCTTCTCTCATATATGAAAAATCTATATACAAGTATATATAGGTGTATATATCCAGATTTGTCACTATTACAAGATGTATATGAACTATATACAAGGTTAATGTACATGTGTCTACAAATCTCTTATATCTGAATCTTCACTTTTCTTAGTGATTCATTCTTTAATCTTTTCTTCATTCTTGTTCCTTGATTTCTCTGTGTAATCATCAATTAGTGATTGTCTTTCTCCAACAATCATTTGTTAGTTTCTTTCTCTCTCTACAAGAGATAAAGAAATATCATTTGATGAGTTGAATTCTTATTAATTCAAGATGAATAATAGAAAACTAGGGAATAGAATGATGAAGCTATTCTATTATCATCTAAGTGAAAGAAGAAGAAGGAGACCACAAATAAGGAAAAGAAGAGTCAACAGAATAAGAAGGAAAGTAAGGCTTGTAGTTCTAAAACTTAAAATAATTCTTCTACTACATCTAATTCTATTATTTATACATTCTAAAAGAGAATTCAAACTCTACTAAATGCACCTCAAAGAAAGGAATATGCCACTATTGCAATAAATTTGGGCATTACATTGCAACATGCAAAAGAGGGTTTTTAATGAGAAGAAAAAATCATCAAGAAAAAATGCTCATGAAAGTTCAAAGCCTAGGTCTTCAAATAAAGAAACATAATCCATGTTTTGGTATTGAATAATTAGCCTTTAATCAAACCAAATTACATGCATCTTAGAAAATCCCTAGATCTTTTATTTTTGTGCTACTAAGAATATGATAGGTTGCAAGAAGGTAAACCTAAAATCCAAATAAGGTGGAGAAATCACTATTTGTAATGTTTTTTTTACTTTGGAGGAAACGTGCTTAGCCGAGGGATCTGGTTGAAAATCTTCCAGTCCTCCGTCACATGTTCATATGGTCTAGGGTTACATACCTCAGGTAGAGTGCTGTTAGGGAAGTCAAGTAGTATCACTCGCTGCTGATCTAAGATTCCAATATGCAAGGAGCCTTGTCTAAGATTTAGGTCCATGGAGTGATCGTATAGCCAATCTTGGCCAAGGATTAGGGGTTCTATCAGGTCGTCATCATGGCACACTAGTAGCTTCGCTATCATGGTCACGTCGTGTATGAGGATAGGAAGGTCCACCTCGCCCATGCAAGGGGTTTCCATGCCTCCTAGCCCTATGAGGTATTCCTCAATTTGCCGCATTTCTATTCCTGAGCCTTTATAGTGGGACCATCTAATTGCACTAGTTGCAACACCTGAATCAATTAAAGCCCTAAGTTCGTGGCAAGGGTTGCCGTGCTCTAGCATGATTGTAATGAATGCTCTCCTGTCCACTATGCTAGGATGAGTAATTTACTTTGCTTGACACATGGCCATGGGGTATCTGGGTGTTGTTTCCAGATGGTTATAATATTCTCTCCCTATTCCTTATCTTCTTAGCTTCATGCGCTTAATGCGTTCTATAGCTTTTGCCTGAGCTTCCGCGTGTTAAACTTTATTGTTTAATCTGTTATCAATTCTGGGTTCTTGGGATGGTTAGGGGTTTGTAAAAACAGAGGCCCTGTTTGTATTTTCCCACTTCTATAGATTCAGGTATATACTACTTCACAGACTTAACACAATGAATTAGATTATCTCGCAACTACTATCTGTCTGTGCTACTTCAACACAAGACAGTTAACTGCACATGGCAATATTCTTCACCACCAGACACATAAACATGCATTTCGTCAATTCACCGCAATGTCGGTCACTTAATACTTCATCAATGACTTAATTAATCTCCAAACTTAATTAGCAGATAGAAAGACAATAGAGTAAATAGAATATGGAGAATATACATTCCACTCCACTTCAAGCATTCACCCAAACTACAGTCCGGTGACACACCCTCTGTTTCATGTATGCTTCCTTTATTAATCAAAGGTTACAACTAGTGTGCTACGCCCTTTTGGTATGTGTGCGACTTCTCAAGGTTTCATACTACATTCTCGAGCCAATCTGCGGCTCGCATAATACACTGGATGGAACCATTTGTCCGTTTGTTGCATCAGCACGCTTCCAATTGCAATGTCGGATGCATCCACAATAGAACTGTTGGGGCATGGCAAAATCGTCACCTGGCTGAAGCAATTGTTGTAGCATCATATCATCCAAGGTCTGTGCTACACTGGATTTGGGTTCACCAATCAATGGTACTACCATACATGCTATCGGACTCTAGTTATCAGCCACCATTTGTAAGTCCATAGTTCCAAGTGCCATCAAATCCTTGTTGGCTTTAAGAAAAGCTTCCTCTTCATCATCTGAAAGACCATCTAGCTTGTTTTATCCATGGTTGTCCAAAAAGCAGGTTATAGTCAAGGCTAGATTCTGGTAATTCCAGAACAACAAAGTTCATTTTAAAGAGGCTCCTTGAAGAGTAATACGAATGTCTCACACCAATCCAACCGGATGAACTCGAGATTGATCAACCATTCGTACCAAAAACTAGACAGGTTCAATTTACGTCCATCCCATCCGTTGACAAAGTGTTGTCGTCGCAATGTTTACACTAGAACCTCCATGATTCAATTAATACTTGAGTGATTTTATGATTCTTATACGAGACCGTAATCAAGGGCACCATATGATCCACTGTCGGATCAAGTTCAAGCTAAATTGTGGCTGTCGAAGGAGCACATGAAGGTCTTGAACTAACCTGTTGCTGGAGCTGTTGATGCATGCCAGGAATCAAACCCAATATTTTTCCCAATGGCAGTGTAATGGACGCCTTGGATAAGACATCCCATACTGGGTCAAATTTTATTGTTTCCGTACGGTGTCTAGTGGGGACTCTAGGGAAAAATAGTTTGCTCCTGGATTGCCCACTTACTTGCTTTAGTAAACACCTTCTGCTGTTCACGAATTCCAGGTTCAAAAATCTCCGCAGTTGGCTGTAATTGCTTTCATGAGCGTGTTTGCACTACTGCTGCTTGAGTGTCGACTACTGAAATGTACACCATGTTCCCCATCGGGTGTTGTCCTTCCTTTTTCTTTTTATCGTACTCGGCCGCATCTTTACAGTACCTACGGATATGCCATATTTCACCGCAAAAATGGCATCTAGGTGGTGGAGGAGGTGCACCTTCACTTGATGGACCCGCATTCCACCGAATTTGTCCAAAGTTAGTTGATCGTGCTCCTCTATAATTCTTGTATCCTTGGTAAGGAGTATTCCTCATCTATAGTGGTACATAATGACTGGTCGGTTGCCCTTGTTCCTGAATAACGGCATTAACAGCCGCTCTACTTTGTACTTTTGCATTATAAGGGCAAGTCTCCGTAGTGTGGTCCACGATGTGGCAAATAGCACAGTACATCTAATTCACAATGCATGCTGAGATAGTGTGCCCTGTGTTTTTACATTTAGTACAGTAAATTTGTTTCAGTGGATCCTGGTTTGAATGCTTGGATGCCTTCAACCACTCCAAATCTTTAGTGAAGCCACCCACTTTATTTTCTAGCTGTAGGGTCATTGCAATTACAGCATCCAAGGTCATTCCCCCACACATCGTATGGTCATGATCTGTTTTAATTGGGGATTTAGTCCATTTATAAACCGTTGAGTGATGACATCGTTCGGTAAGTTGGCATGCACTGGCGGAAGCTGCCGTAAATGAGTCCGGAAGGGAGTGGCATAATCTTGTACATTTTGGTGTGTCTTCTGTCTGTTATTCTACAGGTAATAAAAAATTTCTGTTGGGTTTTTCTTTAACCAAAACCGTTGCAGAAAGGCATCCTTCACATCATCATACTGCCAAAAATGATTCAAGTCATACTCGGTTAACCAACGAGCAGCTTCATTGACCAAGGTTGACTGGAACACGATGGCTTTATAAGTAGGGTCTACTCGGTAATTCAAAACTACATAATTAATTTCAAATGTCTGCACATGCGCATCGGGATCATCTCTTGGGAAACCTCCAAATTTTGTGTACGTGACTTTGGCCGGCACCGGACGCAATGGAATAATCTCTTGTTGTTGTTGTTGTTGTTGTTGTTAATGTTGTTGTTGTTGTTGCTGCTTCTACTGTTGTTGTTGTTGGTGGGAACTACTCATATTGCCTGAACTTTGGGGTCGGACTTCTTGGTGTCCCTGGACCGTATGGTCACTTTGCCAATTTTCTGATCCAAAAATATCTCTGACCTGATTACTTAGCTCAACATCAAACAGCCCTTTCTCAACCTTAGTATTGAAATTGCCTAGACTTGCACCTAAAAATGGTGAATGCAATAAATTCCTTCCAAACAGAACTACAATATCATCGAAAAGCACTGAATTGTCACCGAAGAGCACCGAATTGTCACCGAACAATACCGAACTGTCACCGAAAATCACCGAATTGTCTCCAGACAATGCTGAATTGTCTCCAGACAATGCTGAATTTTCACCGAAAAATGCTGAAATACCACCAGGAACTAACGTACTGGCTTCAGAATGTATCGGACTGTCACTGGAACACACCAGATTATCACCGCATTCTACCGAACTGCTTCTGCACAGCACCGAACCGCCACCAAAATTGCCACTTGCTTGTTGAATTGAACCTTCTGCAACTAAACTTGATTGTTATTCACTTGTACCACCAGAGGGTGTTCCTAACAAATTTGGGACTACCCAAGGATGTGGATCACTTCGATATTTGGGATAAGATTCACCGAAACGTGTTACCGACATATATCAAAGGATTTGTCTTCGAGCCTTAACCTTCTTCTTCAACTGGCTACTCCATTTCCCACAGACGGCGCTAGTGTTAAACTTTATTGTTTAATCTGTTATCGATTTTGGCTTCTTGGGATGGTTAGGGGTCTGTAAAAACAAACGCCTTGTTTGTATTTCCCACTTCTACAGATTCAGGTATATACTACTTCACAGACTTAACACGATGAATTAGATTATCCCGCAACTACTATCTATCTGCGCTACTTCAGCACAAGACAGTTAACTGCACATTGCAATATTCTTCACCACCAGACACATAAACACCCATTTCATCAATTCATCGCAATGTCGATCACTTAATACTTCATCAAGGACTTAATTAATCTCCGAACTTAATTAGCAGACAGACAGACAACAGAGTAAACAAAACATGGAGAATATATGTTCCGCTCCAGTTCACACATTCGCCCAGACTACAGTCCGGTGACACACCCTCTGTTTCGTATACGCTTCCTTTATTAATCAAAGGTTACAACTAATGCGCTACACCCTTTCCGTATGCATGCGACTTCTCAAGGTTTCATATTACATTCCGGTGGCTCACAAGCGCGTATTCTTTTTTCTTCCTCCTTACGATTCTTTGCCAACATGAGTCTTCTAAGCATATCCTCAGTAAGAGATTCCTGATAAAGCTTGACTCTACAGCCACTAATGTAATTAGGCATTATGTCTCCTTCTAGGGTGGCTAATTGTACTGCTCCACTTGTTGAGATTCTGTTAATGATCATAGGTCCATAACCTCACTTTTCTAACTTCTATGCATGTTGTTTCAGCGTATACACTAGGACTAAATCTCCTTCTTTTAAGCCTTTGTCTTTCAGATGTGCATCGAGATAGGCTTTCTGTTGTTTCTTTGCTGCATATATGCCTGCTGCTACTTTCAGCCTGGTTTCTCCTAATCATTCCAAGTCCATTATTCTTGATGATAATTCATGGCCGGTCCACTGATGTTCTTGTGCAACCTTAAGGGTGGGTATCAAGAAGTCCAAAGGGAGCACATCATTCCAACCAAAAACCATCTGAAAGGGAGTTGCATTGAGTACAATCTTGTAGGCCACTCAATATGCCCAAGCAGCGTGGTGTAACTGGTTGTCCCAATCTGAACGTTTGTTGTTCACGAGTTTCGTCAGTATGTTACAAAGGATCTTGTTAGTAATTTCTCCTTGACCATTGGCCTAAGGATGATATGGTGTTGATTTCTTGTGAATCACCATAAAATCCTGTAACAAATATTCAATGACCTGATTTAGAAAGTGAGTTCCTCGATCGGTCAATAACTCTATAGGCAGTCCATATCTTGTAAAGACATTTTCAAATAAGAATTTTGTAGTCGTGTGTGCATCATTCTTTTTTGTGGCCTTGGTCTCTACCCATTTGCTAAGATTATCTGTAGCTACAATAATGTATTCAGCATGAGTACCTTTTGTGGGGGGTTAATGGGTCCTACAAAGTCTATACCCCACTTAGAAAATGCACATCCTCCCATCATGGGTTTTATGCAAGTAGGAAATTGAGTTATTTGGCACACATCACATCTCTTAACATAGGTATGTGCATCCATGTGAAGAGTGGGCCACCATAATCCTGCAAACAGTATGGCTTTGATTATCCTATCGGGGCCAAAATGACCTCCTACAACACCTTGGTGTGCAGTCTCTAGTATGTGCAAATAATCCCTTTCATGAACACATTGTCTTACGTATCCGTCTTGTCCTCATTTGTGTAGATTGTCGCCAATAAGTGAATAGTCTTGAGCTTCCTGCTCTAGATTGCGTTTTCATGCTAAGGTCATTCCTTGAGGGAATCTGTTCATCCTCAAGTATGTCACTAATGGTTCACTCCATTATGGTGTGAGAGACATATGATATAATGTAGGATGTTCTACGGGTGTTCTTTCACAACAAACAGGGCATTCTTTACACATTTTGTAGACATCTGCTTCCATAGAAGGCCAATATACTCCTAGTCTATGTAGAGTCTGCAATGTACGATATTTTGAATGATGTTGCTTTAATGCATCTATGTGTGCTAATTGCAACCAGTTCTCTTGTTCTGATTCATCTACACAACAAGCAAGAATCGATTATCTTATTTATATATACTTCCTGCTATTATTTGATATCTTTGAGACTTGGTAATCTCTCATTCTTCGATGATTATCCTAGGATTTTTGGGTCCATATGTGAGAATAGGGACAATAGGCTTAGCTCATTTTGGTACTATCTCAAGGTTAAACAAATATACATCAGGTAATTCATCCACTACTCCTTGAGGAGCTTCTCCTGTGGTTAATCTTGAGAGGTGGTCAGCTCTGAGGTGGGTTTTTCCTTTCGTGACTACTACTTCAAAGTCATACTCCATGAGTAATAGAAACCAACATATCAATCGTCCTGTGTTACATGACTTATTGACTAAGTAAAATAATGCTTGATGATCCGTGAAGAATTTGAACTTATTTGCCAATAAATAATGCTGAATTTCTTTACTACATAGATCATTCCTAATCCTTCTCGTTCTATAGTGGTGTAATTTCTTTCTGCTTCATTCAACTGTCTCTTCGTGCATGCTATAGGGAGATCTAGATTACCTTCATTCGTAGGTTGTGCCAACACACATCCTATTGCATAGTTGGATGCATCCACATGTACATGGAATGGCTTGCTCCAATCTAGGGTTGTTAATATAGGTGCTGAGCACAAATGTCGTTTAAGTTAATTGAATGAATTTTCACACTCATCTATCCATTGAAACTTGGTTAAACGAGAGTACAAAGGATTGGCTATGATTGCATACATGTGTATGAATCGTCTATAATAACCACAATGACCCATGAAGCCCTGTACTTCTTTTATGTTATTTGGCCTAGGTAAATATGCAATTATTCTCACCTTTTCTTCATCTGTAGAGATTCCATTCTTTGACACAATGTGTCCTAGAATTTTTCCTTATTTGACCATGAAAACACATTTTTGTGGATTTAGACAAACCTGATATTCTCGACATTTGTCAAATACTTGCCTTAGTTCTGGGATATGAGTTTGCCTCATATTCAAATGAGTACATATATCATCGACATAAACTTCCAAATTATTGCATAAGAATTCCTTAAAAACATGACATATAAGTCATTGGAAAGTAGCGGATGCATTTGTCAGCCCAAATGGCATCACACGAAATGCAAATATGCCCTATTCTGTGGCAAAAGCCATCTTGTGTCGATCTTCTGGAGCAATGGCTACTTGATTATAGCCTAAGAAACCATGAAGAAAGCTATAAACTTCCTTGCCCACAACTCTTTCCAATAAGTGTTCCGTGATAGGAAGAGGATAACTATCTCTAATCGTGGCGGCATTAACTTTTTTAAGGTTAATACACACACGCAATTTTCCATTCTTCTTGGGCACAACCACAATGGGGGATACCCATTCAGTATGCTCAATTTCATAAATGAATACTGCTTCTATCAAACGATCTATTTCTTCTCTAATCTTAGCAGCATAGTTATCATTATACTTGTATGGTTTTTGTTTTGTAGGCTTTGCATTTGGAGTCATAGGGATTCTATGGGAGCATATATCTGGGTCTACTCCTTTCAAGTCTTTGTAACTCCAAGCGAACACATCTCTATATTCACGTAATAGGGCAATTAACTCTTCTTCTTCTTCATTTGTCAAATCATGCCCAATGTATGTACATTTTTCTTCTTCTCCTTCTATGGTGACTATGATTTTTTTTGTTTTCTCTCGATTATCATATACTTCTCCAACATCAGCTTTTCTTTTAGGCATTCGTACCATGATTTGTCTATCTTCTATTTCGTGCTTCTTGAAGTTCTCCAGTACTTCCATGAGTGGTTCTTCTTCTTCTTCTTCTGTCTTAGGTGATTTCTTTCTCTTCTTTAGTTTGCTCTCTGTATCTTTTATGGATAGCTCAAGTTTTTCCATTTGACTTTTCTTTTCTGTTTTGGCTTCTACAGAATAAAGATATTCTTCTTCTATGGAATAGAAGGGTTCCATGATGATGGATTCTAGGTCCTCATCACTACTCTCGTCCAGTTCTTGGGTCTCTTCCATGCATTCTTCTAGGATAAAGTCTTCCTCAATAGGTTCAATCATGAACATGGAAATTTCATACCCGTCTTCATCATAGTGAGGGGTCCATTGTTCTTCATTCACTACTTTGTCCATCGTGGCTAAGATTTCTACCCAACTGTGAGGCTTGAATTCCTCATCTGGAAATATTATAGGTGCATATGCTGGGTCTTGAAGGGTTCGTGGATCTTGTTCTGAACCTAAAGTCCTGGCTTCTAACCGTTCTTCCTCACGTTTTGCTACTTTACACATCCATAGATGAGTATCCTTGTGCAACCATGATGGGTCTAATTCCAATGAGTGTATTGACTCTATTTCCTCTTGTGTTTTATGGATGGTATTCCATTGTAAGGGGTACATCTCGATGGGAATAGTCTTTAAGATTGACTTTGGTAGTCACCCCTAAATGTTTCAAGTACAATGAATTAGTTCCCCAATCTTGTACAATTTGCAACTGACGCATGAATGGTCGTCCTAAAATCATCTCGTAAGCATGATTTTTCCCAAAATCACAAATGGAAAAAGTATGCTCGAACTCCACACCACAAGTGGTGAGAGATATGTCTTCTAGTAAGCCTAATGGTTTTTCTATATGTCCATCAGCCATTTGTAGCTTCATCATGGTAGGTCTTAATGCTCGCTTACCCCAACGGTTCCATAAAGCAGTCATAGCGATGGCTACTCCGGCTCCTGAATCTAAGATGGCTTTGGTGGTGTGGCCTTGATGGGTTATTGGAAGATAAGTGTTACCTTCCTCTCCCTCGCTTACATCTCCGATTCTTTCTAGGGGTATCTCGGGTACCTTCTTGTGTGATCCTATTTGTGAGGGAGCAGTAGCAAGCTCAGGGAATTGATTTGCTACATGCTTCCACAATTCTGGCTTAATCTTTAACAACTCCTCTAGAGTGAGATGGCATTGAAATTTATCATTCTTGATTACTTTCATGTTTCTAGGGATTACTGATTCTTCATTCCTCACTAGTATAGTGGGTGCTCTCATGCTAATAGACTTGGCTTCCCAAGGTCCTGTGAATTGAGGTAATTCTTGCAAAGAATTGGATTCAAAATCTATGTGTTTACTCAGTTGTTCTTCCTCTACATCATCATAAATAGAGGGAATGTCTTGGGGAATTTGTTCCTGCAAGTCGTCTATTTCTTGAATAGGAGGATGGGTTCCTTCTTCTTTTCTCCACTTCTCTTCTTGGATTTCTCTTAGAAATTCATGTGAATACTTATGTATGGAAGACAGGTTGTCTTCAACCTCTGTATTTGGTACTTGAGACAGGGATGGTGCATTCTTTTCTTGGGTCTCAAAGTCATTTAGATTCCTATACCGATTCTTTTTCTCGTTGCTATTGACCAAGTATTCTAGCCTCTCCAGTAGTCCTTGAAAGTGTAATTCTAGTTTTGCCATGTTGTTCCAATTAAGATAACGAGAGGCTTCGAACATCGTTTGTGCTAATTCTACCATCTTCATGCAGAGTTTAGTTCTCTCAATTTCTAAGTCTGCTCGTGGATAGTTCTTACTCATTTCAGCTATCTGGGGTCCTTCTTTTAGTCTAACCTGATATGCAATCATGTCCAATCTTTCTGTATGGGTTCCGCTAAAACGGATCCCGATCTTTGAGCTAGATTCTCCTTATTCAATTCTTGAGAAGTCAATTCTAGGATTTTGGCTCTAGATTCCTTTAAACTTCCTTCCAAATCAGTTATCTTTTTACTCCATTTCCTCTTTATTCTTTCTCTAGAATCAAATTTTGTCTTTTTATTACTAGACTCTCCAACTTTACTGATTCTGGCTATTTTTTTCAAGATTAAGCTTTTGGTTTTGTAAGAGCACCTAGGCTCTTGGTATAGCTTGGATAGGCACGTATGTAGGGTTGGATCCATCTGTGTTGTGTACAATACATATCACGTTGATGGGTGTTACTTTTGAAGCATTTGTGGGGTTTTTGGGACAATCTTTGATGGCATGCTCTTTACCACACTCGGCACAAAAACCTTGTATGTTATAGTATTGTGATTGTCGTGCTATCAGAGGATGTGGACAATCCTTTATGAAATGATCTCCTTGGCATCTAAAGCATGGTCCTCTAGGGCCCTGTGGTCTCTTTTGTCTCAATTGGGGCCACGGATTAGGGTTGGCATACATCACATTAGCATAGTCGGGCTCCCAACTGGATTCCAATGGTGGACTATCGTATTGATATGTTTCCACATGTTTTGGTGACTCCGTATAATATGCGGGTGGACTATCTACATGAGTAGAGTCAAAATTGTTGGAGTTAGGATCACTTTCAGTGATCACGGGTGAACAAGGCACTAAAGCCTTATTGAGGTTTTCTTCTGCAGCAACGTATTTGACTGAGATGACATTAGTTGGTGGGGGTGGTTGCTGAGCTAAAACAGGTTGCTCTGTTGAGCCTGATAAGGATAGTTTTGAGGAGGCCTATAGTAATGAGGCTGAGCATTATATTGACCTTGGTACCTACGTGGTTGGGGATATGCTTGCAGGTAATTCTATCATACTACTTGTTTGTTGTATTGTCCTACAAGTCTGACTGTTTCCTAAGGGGTTTGTTTGAAGCTATGAATCAATGAAGAAGTATCATGCCTGATTCCACTTTTAGAGAATTCCATGATGAATGACTCTAACAAGTGATGGACATCCCTAAACTGCCTTTGTTGCAATGGTTGGAACCAAGTTAAAGCTGTGTTCTTTAACGTTAGCCCAAATGAATTATATTGCGTAAACATGTCTTCTACTTGCTCTGCTCTTAATACTTGCTTAAATTCTGCAACATGGTCATAGGGATCTCCTATCCCATCAAAGTAGTTTTTCATTGGCTTTACTAATTGAGTGGGTCTTAACATCCTAGGGTGTTCACGTGGTCTAGGTAGAGGAAAATCATCTCTACCACCTGGTATTCTAGGTTCCCTTTGTCCTTCCACTCTATCGGTGTCCATGGTTGTTCTATCTCTTCCTATGGGATGAGTGAAACTTACTTCCGGTTTTCTTTGTTCTTCTCTCTTTGAGTACCATGGGCTGACGATGTTCGAGCACTTTGATGGCTCATGTTTACATTTGTTCATGATGGAGGGAATACTAACTCGCCTCTCCATGTGTAGGTATTTCTTGCGTGTTCTGGTACTACAAATACTCGTTCTGAAGTATCATCTAGGTATACAACCTTTCCAAGAGTATGTGGGTCCTTGAATTCGTAAATCATGATGGAGCCTACCTCACTAGGTTGTTCCATTTTGTACCTCCAAAATGCTTTGTCAGTTTCCTTATTCAAGAATAATTCTATGCTTATGTTATCCTTAAGGATCAAGTCTGGGATTAGTACTCTTGTCAGTACAGATTTCCCTCTAGGTTTCCTTGGTTCTTCTCCTAGTGGTTCTTTTCCTTGGGTTTTCGCTTCTGTATCTAGCTAAACTACACCAAACTCGTTGGTATGATTTGGTTGAGTACCTATGATGTACGTTTTTCCTTCTTTATCTATGTATGCATCTCTCTCCAATTTCACCACTCGACGTTCCAATCCAATGGGCTAATCAGGATTGTGCAATTGCACCACTGATCTTTGCAAACCATCCTCATAGATGCGAGCACCTAAGTGGTTGGTTCGGACATATTCTAATTGAGTTCTATTGGGTCCTTCGAGTCTTTCCAAATATGCTATGTTTAACCCTATGCTATGTTTAACCCTCCTTCTGGTCTTTCCATGCTAAAGGCCATTTTCGATTCACTGGTGTCTGAGCCCAACTCATAAGGGTAGTTACTCGTGCCATAGTTCCTACACTTGCTTTTCATGATCTAAGGCTCCCTCGGTCTTACTTACCTATATGCTTGCCTGATCTAAGGTTCATGAATTTACTTCCTAAATCACTCAATACACGCTCTGATTAGCAATGTCTCTTTGTTCTTAATTTCTGGTCTCTTTTTAAATTATTTTGAATTCTTGTCTTGTCTAGATGTTTACATCAGGAGTCGACTTTTCATTGTACTTTTGAGTTCTCATTTCGTTATACTTAAATCCTTTCCTTTAGGTTTTCGTATCACACACTTTTATCTTAGTCTTGGACTTGAAAAATTAAGTCTCTTGGACTTGATGTGTTCCTATTGTCGTTCTAATTTAATCCACAATGCCAGACACTTAGCCTAAGCTAATAATTGATGGAGGGGGTTGAGTATTCTTCCAACCTCGAGTCAGCTTCTTTGATTGCCCTGATGCCCAAGAAGTCACACTTCCTAAGCGTTGCATTCTTCATTGCCTTGCTTTGATTGCCTTTGAAAGCACTTGATAGACCTGTAAAAATCCAATGTTTAGAACAATTCTTAAATTGATGATCAAGCACTTTGATATATACACCTTTTTAGGTCCTTTCTTGTTGGTGCAGCGTTTATTGCGGAATACGCTTACACCACAAGAACTAAGCTAAAGTGATATTAGAACACCTCTATAATCATCATTAGCTTAGCAACTTTCTTAAACTGAAAACTTTATAACTGTATTAGTGAAAACCGAAAATTCACTTTACAGAAAGCTTCACGTTTTCTTCAAGCTTCAATTCTGAACTGATTTACTTCGGACTTTACACTGCTATGTTTGCTTACAGTTAAATAATCTTTTCGCTACTTAACTGTGTGAAAACTGAGTTTTTAACTCACCAAAATATCACCGGAACTTCACCTAACTGTCACTGTAATTTCACCGGAATGTTACCGGAATCAACTGCAATTTTGATTATAATTACTTCAAGTGTGTGTACATGAAGTAAGGAAGTGATATATGAACTTCCTTCACTGAATGAACTCTTTCTGAAGTTTGAGAAAAAACTTCATCAGTTATTTACGGTCAGACTTAGTACTATGTATACATGTCCATTTCACCGAAATCTTTGATCAATTGATAGTTGAGACTACTGGCTTCAAGATGAGCTATCTCTCATGAAAAACTTTACACTATGTTACGAGATCTAACTTACAGAAGTACCGGAAAAATTGTTTATTGAGAAAACTGTAATTGTTAACTACCTTTCACAGTAACATGAAATCTCTCAATTTTCTTCACATACGAAGAATGCGCTCAAACTTCCACATGAACATGTGTTTTCTATTAGAGAAGATGTGTACAAAATAGCTTGGCCTCACTTTGCTCATAGCTATGGAAAACTCTCCTACTCTGAGTAGTTATTTCTTACCATCTCTCTGAGATGAATACCCAACATTTCAGGTTTTGTTATTCATCTCTACATACGCAATCTCTGGCATTTTCTATATCTCTATATCTGCTATACGTGTGCATTTTTCACTCTCTCATTCCGGTTCTATGCTCTCTCTTATATACATTTTGATCCGAGATTCAAACTCTAATTCTGGAAGTTTCTACACTGTATATTACAGACGTGAATTTTTCCCTTCACTAAGGCTTTGATTTTCTGAATACTTTGTTTCTACTTTCCTTCATCTTTATGTCGTTATGCATAATTAGTGAGTGAATCTCCAACAGCTCCCCCTCAATCACTAATTTGCATCTTCCGGTCTTCATATATCCTTCTTTCCTTTATTCCTGCCATTTCTTTGAATCTGCTTGTCTTTACTCCATCCAAGCTCTTTGTCAGAATATCTGCAATCTGATCTTTCATAGGAGTGAATAGTATTTCAATCTCCTTCTCCATTACCTTTTCCCTCAGGAAATGATATTGAATCTCTATGTGTTTTGTTCTTGCATGAAATACTGGATTTGCTGCAAGATACAACGAGCTCATATTATCTCCATGTATGATAGGTATACCTTGATCAATACCCATGCTTTTGAACAAGGTCTGCATCCATATCACTTCTTTAGCTGCTTCCACAAGTCCTTTATATTCTGCTTCTGTTGACGATAAAGCTACTGTGTGTTGCTTCTTTGAACACCTGCTTACAAGCTTATCTCCTAGGTATATCATATACCCATGTGTTGAACTTCTATCATCTTGACTTCCTGCCCAGTCTGAGTCACTATATGCTCTCAGCTTTATATTTGACGTATAAGGATAATATAATCCTTCTCTTATAGTTCTTTTGATATATCTAAGAACTCTTTGTTGTGCAACCCAATGTTGATCCTTCGAACAATGCATAAACTGTGAGAGAACTCCCACTGCATAATTGAGATCAGGTCTTGTTAATGTAGCATAGATTAAGCTTCCTACTAACGACTGATACTTTCTCATATCTTTAAACTCTACACCACCATATTTGCTGAGTTTATGATTTACTTCAAGCGATGTTGAAGCTTCTCTGCAATTCTCCATATTAAACTTCTTCAGTAAGTTTAGGAGATACCTTTCTTGTGAAACATATATATCATGATCTGTATATGTAACTTCCATTCCAAGAAAATATGATAATTTTCCTAGATCATTGATCTTGAAATCTTTTTCAAGCAGTCTCTTTACCTCTTTGATTCCTTCATCTGAGATTCTTGTGATTATTATGTCATCTACATAAATACAAATGTAGATCATACCTTCATCTGTTTTCTTGATCAATAGACTTGCATCTACCTTCGAACTTTGGTATCCAAGGTCATTGAGATACTTCACAAGTCTGTAATTCCAAGCTCTTGGAGCTTGCTTCAATCCGTAGAGAGCTCTTCTTAATCTGCAAACATTGTTTGGATAATTGGAACTTACGAACCCTTCAGGTTGTTCCATGTAAACCTCATCTGATATATATCCATTCAAAAATGCATTATTTATATCCAGTTGACTTAGCTTCCATCCTTTTGATGTTGCTATAGCAATCAATGTCCTTATGGTTGACATCTTTGCCACCGGACTAAATGTCTCATTGTAATCTATGCCATACCTCTGAGCATAGCCTTTGACCACCAGTCTAGCTTTGTATCTGGCTATCCTTCCATCTGCAAGTTTCTTAACTTTGTAAACCCATTTGTTTCCAATCACTTTCTTACCATTTGGTTTTGGAACAAGTTCCCAAGTCTTGTTCTCCTCTAGTGCATTATACTCTTCCTTCATCGCTTCTTCCCATTGTTTCTTACCTTTTGCTTCATTGTAACTCTGAGGTTCTTCATCTTCCTTTACTAAGTAAGCATAGTTTTTCTGAGTCAAATAAGAAGTGTCATATGAATACCTTGTTGGTTGTTTTCTTGCTCTGTTTGACCTTCTTGGTTCAAATTCTTCATGTGTATCTGAATACACATCTTCATCAAATCTTGATTCCTCTTCGTTTCTTATACCTGATCCGATCCTCGACGTACTTGCCTTCATATGATCTTCATCTCCATTCGCCTGCATATGTGATTTACCTTTTTCATTCCTTCTTATCTCTTCTTCAAGTGTTTCAACACTCTGCTCTTTATCTATATACCAGCTCTTTCCTTCATCAAATGTCACATCTCTGGAAACAATAAATTGTTTGGTAATAACCTGTAACCCATCTGTTTTTCATCATATCCGATGAATACATATTTTTTAGCTTTTGGTTCAAGCTTATGTCTCAATTGTGATGGTACATAAGCATAAGCGACTGATCCAAACACTTTACAATGATCAAGTGTTGGTTTCTTGCCCCACCAAGCTTCATAAGGGGTCATCCCATTTAAAGCTGTACATGGTAATCTATTTACCAGGTATGTAGCTGTATTTACAGCCTCAGCCCAAAGATAATTTGGAAAATTCTTCTCCTTTAGCATTGCTCGTGCAAACTCAACTAGGGTTCGATTTCTTCTTTCTGCTACTCCATTTTGTTGTGGTGTATACCTACAAGTTATTTCTCTTTTGATACCTACATTCCACAGATAATCATTGAACTCTTGAGACAAATATTCTCCTCCACCATCAGACCTTAGTCTTTTGAGTTTCTGTCCTGTAAGTCTTTCACCATATGCATGAAAATGTCTGAAAGCTCCAAATACTTCGGATTTCTCTTTCAAAACATAAAGAGTTATCCATCTTGTTGCATCATCAATGAAAAGAACGTAGTACCTCGATCCCCTGATAGATCCTTCTTTTGTCGGCCCCCATACATCTGTATGTATGAGCTCTAACACACCATCATGTTTGTAACCATTTTTCTGAAATGGTAACCTGTGGGCTTTTCCCATCTGACAGGCTTCACATTTGTGAATCATATGTTGGTTCTTCATGTTTGGTAATCCTTTCATGGATTGCTTCTCCACCATAGTTTTAATTCCTGTTTCATTAAAATGTCCTAACCTCTTATGCCAGAGGTCCAATTCTGTAAATACTTCATCACCATGTGTGATCAAGGCTTGACCAACATTTCCTTGTACTTTAAGAGTAAAAAGTCTACCTTCCTTTTTACCATGGACAATTTGTTTGTATCCTTTCTCTGGATCTTCAACAAATACTCCTTCATTTGTAAACCTGACTTGAAAACCTTTTTCTACTATCTGACCCACACTGATCAGATTTTTCGGGATTGTTGGAACATACAAAACATTTGCTAGTAGGTCAGCTCCATTCTTACACTTCACTTTTCCTATGACCTTACATTATGTTTTGTGTTATCACCTATCTGTACTGTATGATTTGACATACCTCCTTCTAGTTCTGATAGCAATTCTATATTTCTTGACAAATGATTTCAACAACTAGAGTCAATATAGAATACCTTGAGGTCTTTGTTCTCTGACATACTTATCGAGCTCATCATCAACATTGTATGATCATCATTCTGCGTATCATTTGTATAGTTGTAGTAGGTAGTGTTGTGAGACTGATTCTGTCCCCAACTTCTTCCTCCACCTCTACCATATCCGCCTCTTTGGCTTTGTCTTCCTTTTTGATATCTTCCGCTTCTGCCTCTACTATTGTTGTTCTGATTCTGACTTCATCCTTGAGAATTATGCCAGCAATCATGAGCCAAGTGATTGCTTAATCCACAGATCCAGCAGGCTTTCTTGTTACCTCTTCCTTTTGTATTACCTCTACTTTTATTTCTGGCATTACCTCGTCCTCTTGCAAAATTTGCTTGAGCAGTTACTTCTTCTTCATCTTTTTCTTTACCTTTATCACCTTTCTTCTTATTCTTTACGTACATAGCTGAACTATGTCCTTTATCACCATCTATCTTCAAATCTTGCTCAAACATTAGCATTAGTCCAAGCAACTAATTTAAATCTGGTACAAAATGATTTAAGGAAAGTTCAGTTGAGAGTACGAAAGGTTTCCACCTTTCATCTCCTCTCAAACCTGCAAGTAATTGCGCTATCAATCTGTGATCTTCGATATCTTCATTAATTGATCCAAGATTATCTGCCAAGTCCATCTTAGTGACATAATCACTAATGCTTTGACTTTGCTTTTTCTTGAACATTGTAAACTCATACCATAAGCTTGCCTTCCTAGCTTTCGTCGTATTTTGAAAATGATCTTCCAAAGCACTCCATATATCTTCTACTTTCTCCAGACCTCTAATATGCGGTAGTAGATGATTTGTAACAGTATTATAGATATACGCTCTTGCCATTGCATCTTTCTTTTGCCACAGCCTCAAGGCTTCTAACTCTTCTTTCTTTGGTTGAGTGTCGTCTTCGAAAATCGGCTTCTTTTCTTCTCCTGTCACATATATCATTAAGTCCTTACTCATAAGTAAGGTTGCCATGCACATTACCCATGCCGGATAGTTATCTCTATCCAATTTATCAATTCAGATATGATCTGCCATGATCTTCTTGTTTCTGTTACTTCCGGTGAGTGTAACGTTAAAGAATTTCACCTTTTGTAAACCTTTACCTCAAGAATGACTTCGGAATACTTCTTGATGCTGTTTGTTGTTGATCTCTTCAGTATTCACCTTTCTTTATGAGAATTCTTCAAATTCTCTTTCCGTTTCTTCTTCTGAGAAACCTTTTCTGCTCTTCAAAACCTTTTCTGTTCTGGTAGAACTTCTTGATGTTATGGCTCTGATGCCACTTGTGGATCTCTTGCTCTGATTCCACTTCTTGATCTTTTCTGCTCTGATACCACTTGTTGGTGCAACGTTTATTGCGGAATACGCTTACACCACAAGAACTAAGCTAAAGTGATATTAGAACACCTCTATAATCATCAGTAGCTTAGCAACTTCCTTAAATTGAAAACTTTATAACTGTATTAGTGAAAACCGAAAATTCACTTTATAGAAAGCTTCACGTTTTCTTCAAGCTTCAATTTTGAACTGATTTACTTCGGACTTTACACTGCTATGTTTGCTTACAGTTAAATAATCTTTTCACTTCTTAATTGTGTAAAAACTGAGTTTTTAACTCACCAAAATATCACCGGAACTTCACCGGACTGTCACCGTAATTTCACTAGAATGTTATCGAAATCAACTACAATTCTGATTATAATTACTTCAAGTGTGTGTACATGAAGTAAGGAAGTGATATATGAACTTCCTTCACTGAATGAACTCTTTCTGAAGTTTGAGAAAAAACTTCATCAGTTCTTTACGGTCAGACTTAGTACTATGTATACATGTCCATTTCACCGAAATCTTTGATCAATTGATAGTTGGGACTACTGGCTTCAAGATGAGCTATCTCTCATGAAAAACTTTACACTATGTTACGAGATCTAACTTACAGAAGTACCGGAAAAATTGTTTACTGAGAAAACTGTAACTGTTAACTACCTTTCACAGTAACATGAAATCTCTCAGTTTTCTTCACATACAAAGAATGCGCTCAAACTTCCACATGAACATGTGTTTTCTATTAGAGAAGATGTGTACAAAATAGCTTGGCCTCACTTTGCTCATAGCTATGGAAAACTCTCCTACTCTGAGTAGTTATTTCTTACCATCTCTCTGAGATGAATACCCAACATTTCAGGTTTTGTTATTCATCTCTACATATGCAATCTCTGGCATTTTCTATATCTCTATATCTGCTATACGTGCGCATTTTTCACTCTCTCATTCCGGTTCTATGCTCTCTCTTATATACATTTTGATCCGAGATTCAAACTCTAATTCTGGAAGTTTCTACACTGTATATTACAGACGTGAATTTGTCCCTTCACTAAGGCTTTGATTTTCTGAATACTTTGTTTCTGCTTTCCTTCATCTTTATGTCGTTATGCATAATTAGTGAGTGAATCTCCAACATTTCTTCCTTTGGCCAAATTTTTTTCCAAATGCCCCCTTTCTTTCCTAGTCCCACAAATGGGTCAACCTCAAATTATCCTATCCAAATATCAATGTGTTATTCTTTTAAAAAGTCAATTGAGATCACTTAGTACTCGTAAAGAGATTTCTAACGAGCTCTAGAGCTCAAAAAATGGACTTCGATTGAAAAAGATATGAGCGTTCAGGTCTTCGAGGGTAAAAATTGATAGACAGGTTTTTCTTCATATATGAGCTAAGGGGTCTCCAATAAGCTTAATCACCCAAAAATATTTTCAAAATAGCCTCAAATTAGCCCAAAAAATTAAACCCTAAATTTGGCGTTTTGGGTGGACAATCGCGATGGTCTGGAACCGTCGTGATGGCCTAGTTGAACTGTCACGATGGCTCGATACAATCGCGATGGTCCGATGGTGCGAGGCATTGTGATGGTCTAAAATGAAGCATCGCAATGGTGTTACTTGTGAGCAATCAGGATGGCATGGGCCCATCGTGATGGTCAATGATCAATGCAACCCTCATGATGGCGTGAGCCCGTCCCGACGGTCATGAGGCATGGTGGCTTGATCCAATCGTGATGGTCCAACTTGAAGCATCACGATGGTCTATCTTGACACGTGGCAGGGGATCGTCGCGATGGCATGGGCCAATCGCGATAGCTCGCTTTATAGTTGTTTGACTAGTTTTGACTGGTTTCACATCTAGTGACTGGCCTAGTTAAAAATTAGGCTCTAGGTACTATTTGAAGGTCTAAACGAAGTCTAAAAATAGCCAAAATTGGTAGGCTTGTTCTACCTAAGCTCCTCAAGCTCGAGGACTGCTCGGCTTGCACAAAATGGAGCTACTAATTACAAAAGTGGTTGTTCTATGTTACGTATGATACAAGAGTGATGTAAAATCATTGTTATCCACCTTCACATGCTTTTGCGTCGTCTGTGCCTTTGGCTACTTCCAACACACGTATCAACCATGGAAATTTAGAGTTAGCGACTACCTTATGGGTAGAGCATTGTTTTCTCTCTCATTGTATTCATTTTTATTGACTTAAACATTCATTTGGCCTCTCATATAGTTCTCCAAAGTGTTCCAAAGTTTCAAGCTTTTATTGAGTGAATTGTGAGAAATTGCCAACTTTGTGAAGCTATATCTCTACACATAGGCAAAGAGTGTTGCAAACAGATAGCCTATCTTGTAGTGGATATTTATCCAAGTTGGAACATATATCTTGCATGAATTAAATCTTGTTAGATAGCTCCTATGAACTTGTTTATGTAAATCAATCTTCATTTTAATTATGTGTATAACTATAGAGAAATGAATAGAATAGTGAGCATATATCACTATTTGTGGGCCTAGTGGAGGGCAGCCATCTTCAATTGTTGCATTGGGATTTTAGAATCATTCCCCATCAATGGTTCGATATGTCATACTACTCTTTATGGATGGAATTCCATTGAAAAGGAGGAACATCCCTATGAGAGAAATTCTAGGGATTTATATTGGTATTGGTGCCTTGATGTTGAAGGTATATAATATCTCTTCCCCAATCTTGCACTACTTTCAACTGACGCATAAACCATCTTCCTAAGATCATCTCATAATTTCTTACCTTGCCAAATTTACATATGGATAAGGTATGTTCAGACTCTACTGCACAAGTATTCAAGGTTACATTTTCTAGTAATCCTAGGGGGCATTGTACATGGCCATCTACCAACTATAATTTTATTCTAGTAGGTCTTGATGTGGGTTTTTCCCATTAGTATGGATTTAGTTATGTAACCTTTCATGGGGGTGGAATATTTGTGCATATCTACACTCATGAGCTTTTAGGAATTTGAAATGAAAGATACTATACCTCAATCATCCACCCAATTCATATAATGGTGGTTTGATTCACACATTAAATTATCAAATTGAGAGCCTAACCTAATCAAGTGCATGGAAACATGTGCTTAGATGATGGTTAATGTGGGCCTCTTTTTACAGGTGGGTAGTCTAGTGTTGGTCCAAACGAGGCACTTTCTCAATCTTTACAGGTTTCATGTGATGATGCAAAGCATTCCATTTCTGATGCAGATTTACATGATGCACTTGTTGATGAGAGAACTGATATAAATGAGGCAAAAATTATGCCTAAATGGTTAGTTCATACTTTGCAAGATAGCAAATTAGATGCACCTCTATCATATCATACTTGTTCAAGATCTCATAGTGCTTCTTTTGGATCAAATCTCTATGCTATGGCTGCCTCTATTATATGTGATGAGAATGACCCTATTTCGTTTCATGAAGCACAAAATCCTAAAAATTGGATGGCTACTATGCAATCAAAATATGATGCTATTATGAAAAATGGTACCTAGCCTTTATGTGACTTGCCTCCTAGCAAGAAGGCCATTGGCTAAGTGGGTATACAAGCTGAAGTGTAAACCTGATGGAACAGTTGATAGGTATAAAGCTAGGCTTGTTGCAAAGGGTTATGCTCAAGAAAGAGGCATTGATTTTGATGAGAGCTTTGCTCCTACATGCCCAATGACTACTGTTCGTAGCATCTGTGCAACTCATCATGGTTGGAACATACATCAATTGGAAATTAAAACTAAATTTTTGACTGGTGACTTGCATGAAGAAGTGCATATTTTTCAGCCCCTTGGTTTTGTGCAGAAAGGGCATGAAAACAAAGTGTGTAGGTTGAAAAAGGCAGTATATGGTTTGAAGCAAGCACCACATGCTTGGTATGAAAAGACACATGCCAACCTCATTGCACATGGTTTTGAGAACATTCCAACTGAGAGCACCTTATATGTTAAGCATGCAAATGATGTGCTTCTAATCATTGTTGTTTATGTTGATGACATGTTGCTCATTGGTCCTCATGAGAAGCATATTGTTGATTTTTAGGTTGATCTGCATGCCTCATTTGAGATGTCAGATTTAGGGCATTTGCATCATTATTTGGGCATTCAATTTATGCAAGTTGATAGCGAAATAGTTTTGTTTCAAAAAATATATATTGACACATTGTTGTAGGGTTTTGGCCTTGAAGACTACAAACCTATTCCCACTTTCTATGGAGATAGGTTTATGATTGAGTCTTCATGATGTTGGAGATGCATTTGGTGTTGTTCTCTATCAACATGCTATTGGATGCTTGATTTACTTATGCATTACTTGGCTAGATATTTAGTTTTTTGTCTCGTAGATGAGCAGGTTTATGCATTTCCCAGGTATCAAGCATTAGCAGGCAGTTAAAAGCATCTTTTGCTAATGGAGTGGTACTCAAATACTTGGATTGTTTTATCCCAAGGGGGGATCACTACCATCAAATTTACATGCTTTTTCCAAGTCTAATTGGGCTGGTTGCTATGACACTCCTGTGTCCACCAGTGGTTTTTGCTTCATGCTTGGTAGCTCATGCATATCTTGGTTGAGCAAGAAGTAGCCTATTGTGGCCATTTCTAGTTGTGAGGTTGAGTATAGGATAGCTTTCACAGTGACTTTTGAGTGTGTGTGGCTTAGATGCCTTATGGCTGATTTGGGTGTTGGTCAACCTTCTGCAACCACCATCTTC
Organism: Ceratopteris richardii; assembly: GCA_020310875.1. Taxonomy (NCBI): domain Eukaryota; kingdom Viridiplantae; phylum Streptophyta; class Polypodiopsida; order Polypodiales; family Pteridaceae; genus Ceratopteris; species Ceratopteris richardii. The sequence continues at coordinate 135,411,808 of CM035422.1, forward strand.
ACTGATAGTTAGAGTGCATTGGGCGTTGCAAGGAATCCTGTGTTTGATGCTCACACTAAGCACATTGAAGTGCACTATCACTATGTTAGGGAGAGGTTCTCTGCTAGAGAGATCGATTTGGAATTTGTGCCTGCACAGGAGAACATTGTAGACCTTTCACAAAGGCTCTGCCTAGGGAGAAGTTTGAAGCTTTCTGCAAAGCTTTGGGATTACTTCCTTTTCTAGATTGATTCCATATAGCTTGACACTTCCTTATACATGAGTGCCAGCTCCTTGTTCAATACATCACTCCTAGGGGGGAGTTGTTGATATATTTAGGTAATGATGTGTGTGAACACACTAGAATTGTCGAGGCACTTTTTTTCCTCTTTAGGAGGTTTTTTCCCTCGGCTTGTATATATGCCCATAACCCTAATGGGCCACTTATCTTTGTACATTTCTCTTGATAATACATTTAGTATTGTGTGTTGTGCTCCAAGCTTCTTCTTCTTCCTTATGTTGTTCAAGTGCTTCCACATACCTCAAACTCCAACACTCTAAAGTCCACACATATCTAGATTTTGTTAGTGTTCTTTTTGTGAACAATGACCATGGAAGGAAGCCATTCTATATGCTCCATCAGAATGATAATTCCAAAACCTTCCATTTTTTGAATCTCTTGGTAGATAGTTTTTGCATACTTTGGATTTGGTCTAACGTTTTTACCCCTTACTAGTTGGGTTCCTTGTATCATTGGAATCCTATGTTCCCCAAAACTTGCAAGGACTCCTTTCAAATCCTTGTAATGCCATGCAAATACATCAACATAAATTCTCATAAAAGAATTTTGTTTGAAAGGAACTCACAATAGTTCCATAACTATGTGGCCACCAATATAGGACAAATCAACCCTTTTGCCTAGCTCAATGTCTTTGATTGAGTTGTGATCCATCAATGTATGTGTGGAGGCATTTCTTCATCTTTGGAATCTTGCATCACTTGTTCCCACATAGTCATAGTGTCGTGTGGAGAAGCACTTTTAATATCAATTTGTTCTTCCTTTACTTGCATCCACCTTGCATGAATTTCATGAATTGGAAAAGAAATTTCTTCACCAGGTTGCTTTACCTTGCAAGTATTTTCATTCTCAAAATGAGATTCATCTATGTTGCACTTAAGAGGTGTTTTCTTTCCTCTTCTAGGAAATGTCACAGACTCACCCAATCTCGCGACTTATATGGTCTCTTCTTTTTCTTCATGACCTTTTGTAATCATCTCATCTAGAAAAACTCCATAACAAAGAAATGTTACCTACTTCCATCTAGAGCAAAATATTCTATTCCCTATCGATATTCAATTTTGGACTTTCCTTCATGTCTTGTTCCATACAGATGCCAACTATTTTCATCATGTTGATTCATCCATGGTTGTCTCATCCTTCTTCTAAAAAGATTTGTTTGATCTCTTTTTCTTCATGTTTTACTCACATTGAATCTTTGCACCAATCATGCAAAACACTCATGTGCCTTAGACAAGGCCTCCTAATCAATAGTTGAAATCCCCCATCCACCTATGGCAATCTTAATACAACAAACTCCAAAGTAAAGATGTTACCTTGTACATCAATTCAAACTCAAGGAACAACTCCCAAGCACCTTACCCTACTTTGGTCAGCCAATGCCAATTGGTAGAATAGTTTGGAAAACCATGTATGATTCAAAATCCACCCTTATATGGTTGAGTTGTAACATCTTCATCAATTATGGTAGGGTCTCTCTTATAAATAGAGAATGTTGTCATAAAAACATATCCATGCCATCACCCAAAGTGGAATCCAAAAATGCATGAAGTCAAAATTGCGAAGTATCCAATTGATTACTCACACCGTATTTGAGATGGAGACCGAGTGAAGCATTTTTTGAAAGCAAAAGAGAGAGATGCATGGTGGATGTGCTCACGCAATGCGACAGAATAAAGTGAAGCCCCAAAAGCTCCAAAACTATCCCTCAAATTAGCCGTTTTTATGTAAATATCCACCTTTAGAAATATGTCAAAAAGCCATTTTTTGTAATTTACTTCATAATTGTGCAAGTGGAGTCCTCAAGCTTGATGAGTATATTCCTAATCCTCCAAGATTTTAGAAATTTTTTTAGGCTCAAATCGAATGCCAAATGACAATTTAGGAACTATTGTTAACTATCGCAAACACTAGAGTGTGAGGAGGGTCACTTTTTAAATCTCACCTATTAAAGTGAACTAAAGCTTATTTCTAAGGCTCTTCTTGTTTTTGTTGTTCATTCTCTCTTCTAATAAAGTGTGATTTTCTTCAAAGCTTTTGTGTCTAGTCCATGAGTGAGGCTTGCTTGCATGTGTATTCGTGTGTCAGAATCCTTGTGTGTGTGTGTGCATGGCTTGTAGCATAGTGAAGATTTTCATATCATCAACATGTCTCTTGGATTGAAAATTTGTGGGTGAGGATCCATTACTTGATGTTGGTACATGTGTCGTGTGATTGGGTGTATATCTAACACTTTGGCATCGTTGTGTAATATGCGTCTTGCAAGTCATCATGCTTGGAGTTTGCACTTGGTGAGCTAAGGATCTCAAGCCTTATGGTCTTGTTAAGGAGTTCCTTTCCTTCATTTCCAACCCATTTCCATTGGTTTTGGATAGACAGCTAGGTAGAGATAGCATTTTTAATTTTTTAAGGTTAGGGTTTTTAAGTCAATGTCTGATTTTTCCATTAAACATTCATGTTTATTATCATTTGCATTCCCACTTTTTCATCATTTCGCTCTTCATTTTCACTTATTTCTCTTTATTCTCCTCTTCTTCACCCTAGCCGAGGGCTATGGTGGTAACATATGAAGTGTAGGCGCTTTGAACACAAGGAATAGAGTCTAACATTGCATTTCTTTGAGCTCTCTAAACGGCATGAAGAGTTCATTATTGTTAGAGCAATCAAAAATTGCAAGCAGGGTTTTCTGTGACTGACTAGTTTCATACCAAAATGAGACATGTGTCATTTTTTTATAAATTTTTAAAAACTCACACATGATTCACAAAGAGAAATTGAGAAATTTCTTTAGCATACATATTAAATATAATACAAAGGTTAATGAAGAATTGGATCATACTTTAAATCATATTTCTTGAACATGATGAAAATGCTTATTTGTTTCGCTAGTGTAAGCGTCTCGAAGTCTGCTACAAGTTTAGCAGAATTTATCTAGGCAGTTTTGTTCAACTTTTTGAGATACAATCAATTTTCTACATCAAGGTATTTTAGTCACCGGCCATGGCTGAAAGCAGTGATGTATTTCATATGTTGGTTGTTGAGGATAATTTGGATAGTACCAGCTACCCGTTGTGGGCTTATATGATGCGACATGTATTGGTTGCAAAAGACTGTGGAACATTGTGCAGGGTGTTGAAAAACGTCCTATCATACCTGCAATTGTTACAACTGCAGGTACTAAGCTGATGCAGAAGGTGTTGAAGATGATGATATTCTGCATATTCCTAATTGTGTTGTGGTTTTTGCTGCACCTACTACAGAGCAGATTTGTTGGGATGGCAAAGATGCTCACGCACATGGACTGATAGCTTTGCCTGTCAAACATGCCATTATTCCTCACATTCACTCTTGCAGAATAGCTAAGGATGCTTGGGATACACTTACCACATTGTACCAAGTTAGGAATGAGGCTCATGTTGCTTACCTTCGAAAACAGTTGGAGAGTGAGCACATGAATGAAGGTGATTCTATGGACAATTTCCTAACAAAGATCAAAGACTTGAAGGAATAGTTGATTTTGGCTGATGAGGTTATACCAGATAGCTCACTTGTGCAGACCGTTTTGAATGGTCTTCCTGATTCATATCAGAGTTTTACTTCTACTCTTCGGCAGATGATGAAAGGCAATCCAAATGCCTTGTCATTTGAGGAGTTAGTCTCTGTTCTGTTGCAAGAAGGTCAGTCTAGGTAGAACACGTCCATTATGTGAGTTGCAGATCAAGCTTTCCTGGCTAATCAGAAGGGCAAAGGAAAATGGAGCTCTTCAACTAGTAAGCAAAAATCTGCTAATTCTGCACAATCGAAGAGGGAAGACAAAGATGAAAAGAAATCAGAAAAGCAGAAATCGTTTTGCAAGTATTGTAAAGGAAATGATCATATCATAAAGAACTGTTCTAAACTGGCTGCAAAAGAAGCAAAGAAAAAAGAGGCAGGAATGGTTGTTGCAGAGGCCTCTACTCCAAAAATAGAGTCTACTAATCTTGTGCAGGAAGAAGAGTGGGTGTTTAGTGCTGTTTGTAGTTTTGACCCATCTTCTCATGAGCAGTGCATGTTTACAATAGACTCAAATGTTTGGTACTTTGATAGTGGGGCGACCAAATGTATTACCTCACAGCACAGTTTTTTCTTTTCACTCGAGCCTGCCCCTACAGGGAATATTGTTACCTGCACCAACAACTCCTCTTATCTTGTTATGGGAGTCGATAAGATCATTCTGACTACTACTGATGGTAGTTCTTTCACTTTGTCAGATGCTTTATTTGTTCCAGGGATCAAGAAAAATCTGTTATCAGTCTCTACATTTGCCAAGATTGGCTTGGTTGTGAAATTTGTTGATGATAGATGTACAGTTCATGATCTGTCAAATGGCGATGTGATTATTGCTTTTGGCATTTTATGTTGTGGGTTTTATAAGTTCATAGACTATGAAAGATTCGTAAATGATTCGGCATGCGCAGTACATGATTCTCAGGCTATGTCAGATGCAAAGCTTTGGCATGCACGCTTTGGTCATCAGAGTTTTGCTAGTTTGCTATGCTTGCAGAAATCTGAAATGGTGTCATCTTTGCCCAAACATGAGGCACCCGGAAAACATGTTTGTGAAGGCTGTATTTTGGGCAAAATGTAGTGTTCCTCCTTTCCAAAAGATGGTTTAGTTCAGGCTACTTAGAAATTACAGCTTGTACACAGTGATGTCTGTGGTCCTATGCAGACACTTTCTTTTGGAAATTATCTTTATTTTGTGACTTTCATCAATGATTTTTCCAGGCACGCATGGATATATCGATTGAAGGCAAAGTCCAAAGTGTTCATGTGCTTCAAATAGGTTTTAGTTTTGGCTGAAAATATGTGAGCATGTAAAATGGGCACCCTCCATTCTGATCGAGGGGGGGAATATATGTCTTCTGATTTTAATGCATTTCTGGCCAAACGTGGGATAAAACACCAATGTACAATGCCATATACACCTCAATAGAATGGAGTTTCTGAATGAAAGAACAGATCACTCATGGAGATGGTGAGGTGTATGGTCAAGAGTCAGGCTTTACCACATAGTTTCTGGCTTGAGGTTGTCATCTGTGCAGCATATGTACTTAAGAGGTGTCCCACTAAAGCGTTGCAGTCTATCACTCCATATGAGGCTTGGCATGATCGCAAGCCATCTGTTGCTCATCTACCTGTTTTTGGTTGTTTGGCATGTGCATTAGTGCCTAAACAACATCACAAAAAATTGGATGATAAAGCAGTAAAATTTATTTTTGTTGGGGACAGTCCAGAAAGTAAAGGCTATCGTTTGTATCATCCACAGATTAAATGCATTCTGGTTAGCCTTGATGTTGTTTTTGTGGAAGATGCTATTCAACCATTGCTTTCATGTACTAAGGAGACATCAATTAGCTCCAAAGACATGTATGATACTTTACTGCCTCTTTTTACAGGTGGATAGTCTAGTGCTGGTCCTCATGATGCAACTTCTCAACCCATTTGTGATGCAGATTTACATGATGCACTTGTTGATGAGAGAGCTGATATTGAGGAGGCAAAAACTATGCCAAAATGGCTGGTGCAGACTTTTCGTGAGAGCAAATTAGATGCACCTCTGTCATATTGCACTTGATCAGGCTCTCATAGTTCCTCTTTTGTATCAGATTGCTATGCTATGGCTACATCTAGTCTCTATGATGAGACCGAGCCTATTTTCTTTGATGAAGCACAAAATTCAGAAAATTGGATGGCTGCTATGCAATCTGAATATGATGTTATAATGAAGAATGGTACTTGGCCTTTATGTGACTTGCCTCCTAGCAAGAAGGCCATTGGCACTAAGTGGGTATACAAGCTGAAGTGTAAACCTAATGGTACAATTGATAGGTATAAGGCAATGCTTGCTGCAAAGGGTTATGTGCAAGAAAGAGGCATTGATTTTGATGAAACCTTTGCTCCTACTTGCTGAATGACTACTGTTCATAGAATCTGTGCACTTGGAGCTCATCATGGTTGGAATGTACATCAATTGGACATTAAAACAACATTTCTGAATGGTGGCTTGCATGAAGAAGTGTATGTTTTTCAGCCCCGTGGATTTGTGCAAAAAGGGCATGAAAACCAGGTGTGCAGGTTAAAGAAGGCATTATATGGTTTAAAGCAAGCACCACGTGCTTGGTATGAGAAGATACATGCCTATCTTATTTTACATGGTTTTGAGAACAGTCCAACTGAAAGCACCTTATATGTTAAGCGTGCTAATGATGTACTTCTTATCATTGTGGTTTATGTTGATGACATGCTGCTCACTAGTCCTCAGAGGCATATTGCTAATTTTAAGGCTGATTTGCATGCCTCATTTGAGATCTCTAATTTGGGGTATTTGCATCACTATATGGGCATTCAGTTTATGCACATTGATGGTCGAATGGCTTTGTGTCGAACGAAATATATTGACACATTATTGCAGTGTTTTGGCCTTGAGGACTGTAAACCTATTGCCACTCCTATGGAAACAGGTTTACGGCTGAGTCTTCATGATGTTGGAGATGCATTTGATGTTGTTCTCTATCAGCATGTTGTTGGATGCTTGATTTACTTATGCATTACTCAGCTAGATATTCAGTTTGTTGTCTCACAGATGAGCAGGTTTATGGATTCCTCAGGAGTCAAGCATTGGCAGGCAGTTAAGCGCATCTTTTGCTACTTGAGTGATACGCGGCTACTTGCTTTGTTTTATCCCAAGGGGGGATCACTACCACCAGATTTGCATGCTTTTTTCTGAATCTGATTGGGTTGGTTGCTATGACACTCGTGTGTCCACTAGTGGCTTTTGTTGAGATATCAAGCTCAACATGTGATGATCCAGGATGACATGTACCATTTTTTTGGTTCTCTGACATGTATAGTGGTCACGCCGATATATGTTAGGATACTTCATTGAGCTTTATTAGATTTATCTACTGAGAGTGATGTCATATTTGTTCCTTGCCAGCTCGCTCATTTGCGGACATTAGGTTTTTCCTTGTGTACTGATCTTTATATATTGCACCTGTTGTATTCTTGTTTTTTAGGTCATTGTCACTCTAGCACAATGGCAAGTACCAATGTGAGGAGATCCACCTCATAATTTTCAATCCGTCGAGACGTGAGGAAGAGTATGAAGACTATGAGCAAGTGAAGGCACAAAGTGCATGAGTGAGAAGCACACAAACATGCACACACATGCACACACAAGGCAAGAACAAAGCAAGGAACAATGGAGTTCTTTGCATTAGTCAAAAAAGTCTCTTACATAAGTTCAAATCACTAACCTAGTGTCCGGCCTAGTTAAAAATTAGGTTCTAGAGCCTATTTGAGGGCTCAAACGGAGTCTAAAAATTATGAAAATTGGTACGTAGCTAATTCTAATACTCCTCAAGCTCAAGGAATCCTCGGCTTGAACAAAATGGATTCTATTCTATCAAAAATGAGATTTACAATGTCTGTGTAGTAATGAAAACCACTTGAGATGTGGTAAATTGACCTTCCTGCATGAATCTTCATACCATGAATTGTTTTCATCAAAAACTACATCTCTGCTTACCAAGAATCCTTTGTTGGTAGGGTTGTATAACATGTAGCCCTTTTGATTGTTGTCATATCCAATAAATACACACCTTTCTGCCTTTGGATCCATCTTGCCTCTAACCTGTGAAGGAACATGAGCAAAAGCAATACATCCAAAAATTTTACAATGATCTAAGCTTGGTCTTCTTCAATTCCAAGCCTCATATGGAGTCATCCCATCAAGGGATTTTGAAGGCAACCTGTTAATCAAGTAAGTGGCTGTAGATACAACCTCAGCCCATAAGTAATTAGGTAAATGCTTTTCATTTAACATAGACCTTGCAGCTTCAACAATTGTCCTATTCCTCCTTTCTGCCACTCCATTTTTCTCAGGAGTGTACCTTGTAGTTACCTCTCTTTTGATTCCTCTTTCTTGAAGAAAAGAATCAAACTCATGGCAGAAGTATTCTCCCCCTCCATCTGACCTTAGCCTTTTTAGTGATTTACCTGTTTGATTCTCCACAAGAGCCAAATATCTTTTGAAACATGAAAAAACTTCATCTTTGTGTTTCATAAAGAATAGGATAGTCCATTTGCTGCAATCATCAATAAAGGAGACATAATACCTTGATCCAAATATTGAAGCTTCCTTGTTAGGTCCCCATACATCTGTATGAACCAACTCCAAGAGATCTCCATGTATATAACCTTTCTTCATGAATGGTAACCTGTGAGACTTTCCAAATTGACATGCACTACACTTATAAATCATATGTTGTTTTGACAAATTAGGGACTCCAAGTACACTTTGGTCCCTGCAAATTTGCTTTAATGACCTTTCACCAATATGCGCTAACCTTTTGTGCCATACTTCCAATTCTGTGAGTGTTTGACTACCATAATTAAAGAGAGCAATATTTCTAGTGTCTTGTAATTCAAATGTGAACAATCTACCTTCCTTTTCACCTTTTGCAATTCTTCTGAATCCTTGACTTGGATCTTCAACAAATGCTCTTGCTTTTGTGAACCTGACTTGCAACCCTTTCTCTACTATCTGCGCAACACTTATCACATTCTTGGTAATGGTAGGGACATAGAGTACCTTACTGAGTAGGTTGATGTTTCCATCAGGTGATTTGACATTGCCTATTTTCTCCACAGGATGTTTTGTGTCATCTCCTGTTTGTACCTCATGCTTATTCCTTGGATCTTCTAAATCTGATAGGAGTGCCACATTTCCTGCCACATGATTTGAACAACCTGAATCTATGTAGAAAACATGCTCATCAGATTTACCTTGTGGCATAGCCATGTTCATGATCAATAATGAATCCTCTTTGTTTGAGTCTTATGTATAGTTATTGTAGTCTCTCCTTCCTTTGTAGCCTCCTTGATAGTTTGAATGATTGTAGTTGTTGTAATTGCCATGGTAATTGTTGAGCCTTCCTCTTGAGTAGCCATAACTTCCTCTATTGTATCCTCTGCCTCTTTGATTCCTGGAATTCCTAAAGCAATTTTCAGTTGTATGATTAGTTAATCCACAAATAGAACATGAGTTGGAGACTTGGGATCTCCCCCTGCTTTGTCTACCTCCTCTTCCTCTACCTCTGCCATGTCTTCCTCTACCTACATAGTTAGCTTGATATGTACCTGCTTCATCATCCACTTTCTTTGCCTTTCCTTTGTTATCTTTGGACTTGCTTTTATCAGTGTATAAAGCTAAAGATTGATTACCTTTAGAGCTTTCTCCATTTTTTATAAGCTTTGCCTCTTGAGTAAGTAGTTGTCCAATGAGTGTATTGAAATCGAGTACATGCATGTCCATGTACAAATCCATAGCTGTAGTGAATGCTTCCCACTTGTCATCTGCCTTCAAGCCATTGATGACCTGCCTTACAATTTGCTCTTCATCTATTACCTCTCCAATGTTTCCCAACTGATCTGCTATGTCCTTGAGCTTTGTGACAAAATCAGTCACATTTTGTTTGGGAGCCTTCTTGAGAGTTGTGAAATCCAGCCATAGTTGATGCTTCCTAGCTTTAGTATTTGAAGAAAAGAAAGCTTCAAGTGCATCCCACACTTCCTGAGATGTCTTACAACTTCTAATGTGAGGCAACAAAAAATATGAGATAGAGTTGAGGAGATAAGACCTTGCAAGTGCATCCTTGGAGCACCATGTGCTCAATCTCTCTTGCTCTTCTTGTGTTGGTTGACTTTTGTTCCTGAAACTTGGCATAACTTCATCTCCAGCCACATAACCATATAAACTTCTACCTTGGAGATAAGCTTCCATCCTTAATGACCAAGCTGAGTAATTACCTCTATCTAATTTGTCAATTGATGAAAGAAATCCATCTGCCATGTTGTCCAACCTTGCTCTGATGCCACTGTGAAGAGATGGATAGGTATGTGCTTGAAGATGAAGAGGTGTTGCAAAATCCTTGATCTACACCAGCCAAATGAACTCCAGGAGTATATGGTGGGCCCTTTTAGCTTGCCAATGGATGTATTAGACACCCTATGTACCTTGGAAGATCACTCTCAAAAAGATAGATCAAAACAGATAAGTTGGAGTTAGATCAGAGGTGAAGAACTTGCTATTTTGGTTCATACACCTATCCAGTGTTTTGCATAATTCTTTGAGCACAACAGCAATTAACTTAATTCCTCTTGGGGAATTCTAGTGAACTTAAAGAGCTAACTTTCAAGAGTAATCTCATCAAAAATAATGAACCACACACTGAGAATGAGTTTTAACAAGTGATGACATCATCCCGATTTTCATGAGCTGCTACAGTTTGAGACTAGTGAGCAGAAAAATGAACATAACTCAGCATTTAAGAATCCAATGATTATGAAAATTTGTATGTTTATACTAGATAGTGAGTGAATCCAACAAGCTTTAAATCATTGAATTTGGATAATTACACACTGAGAAAAACCTCTGACAAGATGAGTGAAAAATTCGGGTACTTGACAGAGAAGTGAAAATCAACAGACACTGTTGACTTCAACTGAACATAACTGAAGATTACAACATCCAAATGAAATGAAAATTGGTGAGCACATAGTAGACTTATAGAGCTAACTTTACCAAGTTAAATCACTGAAAATGGTGCACTAAGCTCAGAGAAATTGTCTCTGCAATCTGACTGAGAAAACTGAGAAATATGGCAGTGAGTAGTACACTTCACAAGAACATGGAAATATGAACTCAAATGATCATGAAAATGAAAGTATATTGCTTGTACAATACAATGGACTTACTGATACATATGTGTGCCTTGGAATCACACCTTGATATGGCATAAAGCTCAGCTCTTGGAGGTCTTCACATGGGTCTCTCTAACCACGACTAAAATTGCCATCTATTTATAGTTGAGTTTGGGAGGCTAACTTCCCTCAATCACTCTCCAATCAATCAATGATTGATTTGATTCTCTACCTACCACAAATCACGAATTCGTGGCTCCTCTTTCCCTTTTTGATCAAGTGGACTCAACCACTTAAGATTCTTTCACTTTTACATTAAGTAAACTCTTCAAAAGTTACAAGAGGTAGTTCACAAGTGAACTTTACATAGTCTTCATTTTAAGGCTTCTTCTATGACTTTGTGGGACTCAAGCCAATACTTAGGCTTGTCATAGACTTGCTCCAACAAAAGGTATGTTCAGCATGTCAATTTGGTAAACAGTCAAGAGCATCATTTCCACATGACAAGCATGTTAGTGAGAATGTACTAGAAGTAGTACATATAGATGTTTGGGGTCCAGCAAAGACCACATCTATGGGAGGTTGCAGGTTTTATGTTACTTTCATTGATGACCATACACGCAAAGTATGGAGATATTTCATGAAAGACAAGAGCGAGGTGTTCACTCACTTCCAGAATTTTAAAGCTATGGTGGAAAAACAGACAGGAAAGTACATTTAGACATTAAGATCTGATGGAGGAGGTGAATACATGTCAAATGAGTTCAGTAGTTTTCTAAAAAATCATGGAATTTGGCATCAGTTTTCATGCAGTTACACACCACAACAAAATGGCATTGCGGAATGCAAAAATAGACGTATTGCAAAAATAGTAAGAGCCTTTATGGCTGAGAAGAATATGCCTCATTGTTATTGGGCAGAAGCTGTGCATACTACTATATGCATCATAAACAGAGCTCCGACTACTACTGTACATCAAGTTACACCTAAAGAGAAGTTTACAGGTAAAAAGCCAAACTTATCACATCCGAAAGTTTTTGGCTGTATTCCATATGTACATTTTCCAGATGAGTTGAGGACAAAGCTAGATCCAAAAGCAGAAAAATGTGTCTTCATTGGATACTCCCTTGAGCAAAAGGGATATAAATGTTATAACCCACTCACACGACAGGTGAAGGTGAGCAGAGATGTGGTATTTGATGAAATGTCAAGCTTCTATGCAGATGCCAAAGAAGGACTGAATCTTGAACCAAATGACAAAGAAAATGCTGAAAAATCAAGTGCAGAATCTCAAGTTTTTAGTGGATCGGATGCATCACCAAGCAATAGTTCCAACTCAAATCCATGGAGTGGAAGATTGCGTGGAAATTTTAGCCCAGAAAATCATCAAATACATCCAAGAAAGGTAAAGAAAAGCTTACTGCTCATCATAAAACATGTGCAGGTTTTGAAGACGTTGATGGAGATTCAAGGTGGTTCAGAAAAGAGTCTTGATGAGGAATTTGGACTGCCCTCTGTGAAGACTCCAGGAGTAAGAAAGGCACATGTAGATGATACAAGCAGAACTGACCTAGGACCAAGAAGATCTGGGAGGATGCGGAATTCAGTGCAATGATTGACGTATGACAATTATATGGCTTGTCATTGTGCCTACATGACAAAGGTAATACCAGATGCCGAACCTTCTTGCTTTGAAGATGCAATAACCCATAGGCTACAAATGGGTTTACAAGTAAAGCATAATGTTGATGGTAGCATAAGCAGGTATAAAGCATGATTTGTAGCTAAAGGATATGCACAGACATATGGCATTGATTATGAGGAAACATTCAGCCCTGTACCTAAAATGTCTACTGTCAAAACACTTGTTGCATTAGCTACAACAAAAGGATGGACTTTGCATCATATGGATGTGAAGAATGCTTTCCTACATGGTGAGTTACAGGAAGAAGTATATATGGACCAACCACAAGGATATGAAGATTCAAAGCATCCAAAATATGTTTGCATGTTGCAAAAGGCTTTGTATGGGCTGAAGCAAGCCCCTCGTGCATGGCAAGCAAGAATTGTTGACTACTTAACCAGCATTGGGTTTTCTATGTGTGATGCAGATCACTCACTATATGCAAGGAAGGCTGACGATGGCATCACTATTGTGGCTATTTATGTTGATGACCTGATTGTAGGTGGTGATAATGAAGGAAGCATCAAAGAGGTAAAGCAACTTCTTATGTAGGAATTTGACATGAAAGATCTTGGTGTGCTGCGCTATTTCTTGGGCATTGAGTTTATACATATAGAAACAAGTATATGGATGTCGCAAAGGTAATATGCCTTGAATATGTTGCAAAAGTATGGTATGGTTGATTGTAAGCCAATTTCTATGCCATTAGACCAGAATTTGAGTTGGATACAACATCAGGTGAAGCATTGTTATATACATGAAAATTATGGGAAGTCTTATATATCTCACAATTACAAGGCCTGATCTAAGTTATACTGTTGGATTTGAAAGTCAGTTTATGCAAGTTTCTAGGAAGCCACATTTGGATGCTCTGAGGCGCACTCTATGTTATGTGAGTGCTACTTTGGATTATGCATTGTTTTATGAGGCTCGTGTAGATTTGCAGGTTTATGGATACACCGATGCAGATTGGGTTGTTCACATTCCAGATAGAAGGTCTACGAGTGGTTTTCTATTCTCACTTGGGAGTGCAACTGTTACATGGAGCCCACTGTTGCTTTGTCGAGTACAGGGGCTGAGTATAGAGGTGCTGCAATGGCAGCATGCAAGGCATCATGGTTGGAGATGTCACTTGTAGATTTAGGTGTGGAAGTGCAAAAGCCTATCACTATTTATTGTGATAATATTAGCAGCATACAGCTAGCACAGAATCCTATTTTCCATGCTAGAACAAAGCATATCGAGGTACATTATCACTTCATCAGAGAGAAGGTATTAGCAGGTGATATTGATCTTGTTTATGTGAGAACAGATGAGCAGGTTGCTTATATTTTCACCAAAGGACTTGAAGCTGAAAAGTTGAAGAAGTTTCGGGAGATGCTTGGATTACAGGATATGGCATTGAGCTTGAGGGGGAGTGTTCAGGTATCAAGCTCAACATGTGATAATCCAGGATGACACGTACCAGTTTTTTGTTTCTCTAACATGTATAGTAGTCACGCCGGTATATGTCAGGGATACTTCATTGAGCTTTATTAGATTTATCTACCGAGAGTGATGGCACATTTGTTCCTTGCCAACTCACTCATTCGTGGACATTAGGTTTTTCCTTATGTACTTATCTTTATATATTGCACTTGTTGTATTCTTGGTTTTAGGTCATTCTTGTACATTCCTTTTTATGTAATAGAAGAAGAAGATTATTATTCTTCCTTGCCTCAATCTATGTGTGTGCTTCTCCTTGAGAGTGAGAGTGTGTGTGTGATCTCTCTTCCTTATCTCCTTCCTCCTGACAATAGAAACAACAACACAAACAGGAATCTACAAAATATCAACATCTTCGACACCATCTGCATTAGCTTCAGTACTTGTATTTGCAGTACCGGTGTTTGTATGTGTAATAGGACATTTTCAACACCTTGCACAATATTCCGTAGTCCTTTTGTGACCAATACATGATGCATCATATAAGAACACAATGGATAATTGGTGCCATCCAACTTATCCTCAATAGCCAATACGGAATACATCACTACTTTCAACCATAGGCATTGAATAAAATACCTTGATGCAGAAAAATGGTTGTATCTGAAAACGTTGAACAAAACTACCCAAACAAGTTCTACTAGACCTGTAGCAGACTTTGAGATGCTTATACTGGCGAATCGAGACCTGTATATATCTTTGGCATAAAAAGACAAAATAGCATGTAGTAGCACTATGATAATACATTCACAGGTCGAAACAAGCTCAGATTGTGATTTCGGCACCATAAAGCGAAGCGGTTTTAATCTCCTAGTCACCTTGAGTATGCACACAAAATTTCGTGCGATTTTGAGACTTTGACCGGAGGAGTGTCCACGATGCCCTATATGAAGCAGCGACCTGCTATGATACCAATTGTTGGAGTAGAAGAAGAAGAAGAAGAATCTTGGAGCACAACGCACAATACTGAATGTATTACCACTAGAATGTACGAAGATAAGTAATCGGTTAGGGCAATAGGTGTATATATAAGCTGGGGGAAAAAAACCTCCTAAAGAGGGAAAAAAGTGCCCCAACAGTCCTAGTGTGTTCACACACATCAGTATCTAAATATATCAACAAACAATACCAACCATAGCCTCACATTTTTACCTTTTGGTAGAGATTCCATCACATCAATGATTTCCTAGCCAGTGAGGGGGGTATCAAGAAAGTGCAGAAGATCTTGTGTAATATTTTTCGATCTCTCAATCAAGATGCAGGGCATGCCTTCTTTCCATTGGGAAGAGAGAAAAGTAGAAACCCCAAGGAGTTGGTGAAGTGGCTACTAATCAGCACCAATTTTCATCATCCATAGTTCTTTCAACACCATTGCTATCAATCATGCAAAGGAATAACTTCGTTATTTTGTTTCTTCTTCAAGAACTTGAGAATTTCTTTGGTCCACTTGTTAGGTTTGCATGCCCAATGCTCTAAAGTAGATATGAAGCTTCTTCCTCCTAATTTCCTCCTCATACCTAAACTTGCATCTCATTCAAGAAGGCCAATTTAAAACCGAGGGTTGCCTTTATTGACTTTAGGCTTAAGTCAATACAAGTTTTTGTAAAGATTCCCCCTTCTATCCCTATGGATATTTTGAGTTTCCTTCTAAAAGCTACACAAAATTATCTACGTAATTTTAACAACCAACTTCCAACACCCTACAAGAGACGTATGGTACTAAATACATGGTTCAAAGAAATGGACATTTCTTTTTGAATAGAGAAAAGGGATAAGATTGCAAGATTAATATGGAACCAAGAAGCTTTTCTATACCAATACAAATTGGATGTTGAAACTATCGATTAATGATTAGACACCACTAAGTCGAAGCTTTGTCAAAGGGATGGGGTACAAAGCTCTCGATGATATTTTGGGACACGTTGCCTCTATCAAGCATATCATTGCGTAAATCACCATCAGATTTGAGGTTCAACCACTAAAAGCCATGATAATATTTGAACTCCACCAAGTAATGTGAAGCTTAAATTTTTCATAACAATCTTTCTCTAATCAATTAATAACAAGTTCTATTTGCTCCCACCTATCATATAGAACTTCCATCATGTTAAAGTCACTACAAAATATGAGGCCAAGGAATTGAGAGATTGCTAAGAATCCATTCTCTCATAATTGTGACTTATTGCATATACTAAAGGGATGGTAAATAGATGTGAACTACCAAAGGAAGCAATGATCCATTTATGGCACATATCCACTGAGGTCTTCCAAAAATAAGAGGAACCGAAGGGCTTGAAACTGATCATGGTGTTGCCACTCACCCTAGGGTGGGAGATAAAGAACCAATTTTGAAGAAAGGAAATTCTTAAAATGCTTTTGAGAAGATGTTTGCCACTAATCTTGATGTTGCAAAATAAAGAAGCACAGGAAAAGGAGCCCCAAAAATTTTCAATTTATGGGCACAATTTTTCTTCTTCAAATTCCTATGAAAACCTCATGGAGCCATGTAAACGCAGTAGAGGAGTCCTCTAGATGCATAAATCCCAAACATTGTATCATAATCCTTATAAAATAGTAGGAATTTAGGCTTTCTTTAATAAAGTGCCGGTCTCTTGTGTGAAAGGACTATTTTTAGGGCACATGTATATAAGTCACTTGATGAAACTTTGTAAAGACTTTTGGGCATTGTGAGCAAGAGAGAACTCTGATTTTTGAATTTTCCTCTTCTTCCTTCTGTATCACATTGCTTTTGAGCTTGCGTGTGTGATTGTAGCTTGAAATGAGTGCACATAAGTGTTGTCTATCCAATTCATTGTGTTTTTGAAGTGTGTAATATGTGTGAAGTGTGAGGAGGTGTCTGGTGAAACTAAGTGAGTTGTGTAGCTCAATTTTTTGTGCATATCTTGAAGTAGGTTTGTCAAAATTGGACAAGAGCTATCGCCATTGGATGCATCTCGTGGAGAGCTTCGAAAACAACCCCCTATTGACCATACTCCGAGTTCGGAGCTGAGAGAAAAGTCCATTTTTGTGCTTATTGTTGTTTCATGTATTGTGACACCATTTCCACCTGTGTGAGTGATGAATGTGAGGGATGATGCTTATTTGCATGTAAGGGTAGCTGCTTCACTTCATTGACCATTGGTAAGTGCAAGTCTTCATACACTCGATTAGGTTCAAGATACTTCTCGGATTTATAATTTAAATGTGTGATCCCCACTATATGCACTTGATGGTGATAGAGGAATAGTCTCTTTCGTCACAAGTCCCTAAGTTGCCACTTAGGTACACACATTTTTTGGCACCATTGCCGAGGAGACACCAGTTCAACTGAGGCACTCACATGATGGTAAGAGCTCTTAGGAGAAGGTATGAGTTGTGACTGTGCTTTGGTAAGTCATTTCTATTTGGACTTATTACTTCGCACTTGGAAAGTGTGTGTAGTAAGTTGTTAGATCTAGGGACGTGAGAGTGAGTGAGTAGGAATAGAGAGTAGAAAGGAAGGAGTAGGAGTAGAGTAAGTAGGTAGATCCCCCAAAATCCCAAAAAAAAAATTATTTTTGTACCTCTCAGCCTTGGACTAGCCTAGGAGTATAAAAACCAAAAAACAACTCTTTGAGAAGTCACTTGTTGATGCAAGTATCGTGGAGTTTTGACGCAGTGAGGTGAGATCAAATAAAATTTTCAGTTAAAATCAAATTAAATCCTCTAAAAGCATGATTGGAGCTGTGATCAATATCGCGGAAGAAGTATCGTGGGATAGAGTGGGAGTTTATTTTTCACATGCACATAGTGAGGGAGGAGTGCACAAGGATCACATAAACACAAAAATCTCTAAAAAATTCTTTCATTTGAGGGAGATAAGCCCAAGTATCATGATCGGTTGAGTTCAAGTATTGTGATACTTGAATTCCCGTGTATCGTGATACCTAGCAGGTATCATGTATTGCCGATACCTATACTCCCCGTGTATCACGATACCTTGGTATCGTGTATCGTGGGGTTGAGTATTGTGATACCCAAGTATTATGTATCACAAACCTCTATGTATTGTGTATCACCGTGATCAATGAGTACCATGTATCACGAGATTCGAGTATCGTGTATCGCGATACTGAGGTATCGTGTATCATGATTGTCGTGTATCGTGATACTTGTTGGAGAAACAATCACTAATTAGACATATATTTGAAGGTCAAATCTTAGAAAGAAAACCCCATGCCTATGTGAAGGGACAAATTCACAAGTGTATCATACTTGTAAAGTTAGTTCACTTTAGTTCTAGAAGTTTTTTAAAAATCACGGGAATGAGAAAATCTATATAAGTTAGTTAGTATTAACTGACGGGAAGAGAAGAAGAAGGAGGAAGACAATGAGAAAGTGAGAAGAACTCATTTTTGTATGACTGAATATAGTCGGGCTTCTCTGAGTGAGAAAGCATCTGTAAAACTTCTGAGTTTTTTATAGTTATGAGAAGAACTGAGTAAAGTTCTGTGTATGAGCCTCTCTCCATCATCTCCATGATTACCTACTGTGTGATGAGTTACAAAGATCAAGTTTTCCAAGCAACTCGATGCCTGGCATCGAATCTCTGCTGATAAGTCATATTTTCATTTATCTTTTTCATTCAGTGCTGAAGTGTTTAAAAACATGATGTTGTTGGAGCAACTCGATGCCTGGCATCGAATTCCAGTTGATAAGTCATATTGTAAGTGTGCATGAAATCACCTATAGTTTTGGTGTCCAAAAGATCAAGACTTTATGCGGGAAGTCGATGCCCGGCATCGAATCCCTGCTGAAAAGTGGCCAAAAACATCCCAAGTCGATGCCCGGCATCGAATTCTCGTTGCAAGTCGATGCTAGGCATCGAATTCTAATTTTAAACAGGCGCTCTTACTAAAACAGGTAAAATTTCCAGTTTTGGAAGGTCATACAGGGTCATCTTGTGAAGGCCATAACTTGAGTTCTAGAGATCCGTTTGATGCATATGATAGCTTGTTGGAAAGCTCTACTCTTCTAGTTTTAGCCTATAAAGTTTCATCAAGAAATAATACTTGAGCTAGGAGAAATTAGCAAAATACTGAAGGTATGTCATTTCAGTGACTAGGAATTTCTGTAGAAGCAAAGTTCTCACTTTAGGCTATCATTTCTCAAAGTTTGGAGTGGCAATGAGTTAATGGTGACCATAGAGGTGTTCTAGTGTCACCTTAATTCATTTCTTGTGGTGTTTCATACATCAACAAGTGGTATCAGAGCAGAAAGGTCCTAAAGAGCAGAAGGCGGCAAAGGTACGAGAAGTTTTGTAAAGTTTTCCATTAAAGTTTGAAAGGTGAAGCATTTGAAGACACAAGGCATCAAAAGGTTACTTCAAAAGTATCCTGATACACAAAGAACTTCAAAAGGTATTATCCTTTATCCTTTAAGCTCACAGGTTGCAGCAGAAGGAAAGAACTATGGCAGATCATATTTCCATTGACAAACTGGACAGAGATAATTACCCCGCATGGGTAATGAGAATGGAAGCCTTACTTATGAGTAAGGATCTCATGGTATATGTAACAGGTGAAGAAGAGAAGCCAGTATTTGAAGATGAAAGCCGACCAAAGAAAGAGGAACTTGATGCTTTAAAGCATTGGCAGAAGAAGGATGCAAGTGCAAAAGCATACATCTACAATACAATCTCTGATCATTTGCTACCACACATCAGAGGATTGGAGTCATCTGAAGATATATGGAATGCATTGGAGTATCATTTCCAAAGTACTACCAAAGCAAGGAAAGCAAGTCTATGGTCAGAGTTTACAACATTCAAGAAGAAGCCAAGTCAAACCATTAGTGATTATGTCACTAAGATGAAGGATCTTGCAGATAGTCTTGGATCCATAGATGAAGATGTTGAAGATCACAGATTGATTGCTCAGCTACTTGCAGGTTTGAGAGGGGATGAAAGGTGGAAACCTTTTGTCTTATCAACAGAACTTTCATTAAATCATTATGTTCCAGATTTGAACCAGTTGCTTGGTTTGATGCTCACATATGAGCAAGACTTGAAGGGAGATGGAGATAAAGGACAAAGTTCTGCACTGTACATGAAGAACAAGAAGAAAGGAGATAAAGGTAAAGCAAAGGATGAAGAGGAGTCTAGTTCTCAAGCTTATTATACAAGAGGTAAAGGCACTGGTAGAGGAAGAGCAAGAGGTTTTGGAAGAGGAAGAGGTAATCAAAATAACAACAAGAAGGCTTGCTGGATCTGTGGATTGAGTAATCATTTGGCTCATGACTGTTGGCACAATCAACAAGGATCAAATCAGAATCAAAACAACAATAGCAGAGGCCGACGTGGAAGATATCAAAGTAATTTCCAAAGAGGTAGACAAAATCAAAGAGGAGGCTATGGTAGAGGTGGAGGAAGAAGTTGGGGACAGAATGAGTCCTACAACACCACCTACTACAACTATGCAAATGACACACAGAATGAAAGTCATACATCATTGATGATGAACTCAATCAACACATCATATAAAGAAGATCTAAAGGTATTTTACATTGACTCTGGATGTTCTAATCATTTGTCAGGAAACATAGAATTGATGTCAGAATTGGAAAAAGGCATTTCTAGTCACACAGTTCAAACAGGTGATAATACTAGACATAGTGTACATTCAATTGGAAAGGTGAAATGCAAGAGTGGAGCAGATTTGCTAACCAATGTTTTGTATGTTCCCACAATACCTAAAAACTTGATTAGTGTGGGACAGATAGTTGAAAAAGGTTTTCAAGTCAGGTTTACAAATGAAGGAGTATTTGTTGAAGATCCAGAGAATGGGTATAATCAGATTGTCTCTGGTAAGAAAGAAGGTAGACTCTTTACTTTAAGAGTGCAAGGGAACATTGGTCAAGCTTTGCTCACACATGGTGAAGGAGTGATTACAGAACTTGATCTCTGGCATAAGAGATTAGGTCACTTTAATGAAAGAGGAATTAAAGCTATGGTTGCTAATCAGTCTGTACTAGGATTACCAAATGTGCAAAGTCAACATATGGTTTATAAATGTGAAGCATGTCAAATGGGTAAAGCACACAGGTTACCATTTC
The DNA here is from genome assembly GCA_020310875.1 of Ceratopteris richardii. Classification (NCBI taxonomy): domain Eukaryota; kingdom Viridiplantae; phylum Streptophyta; class Polypodiopsida; order Polypodiales; family Pteridaceae; genus Ceratopteris; species Ceratopteris richardii. Next base: position 135,433,092 of record CM035422.1, read on the forward strand.
AAAAGAAAGGTTTCAAACATGATGGAGTACTTGAGCTCATTCATACAGATGTATGGGGACCAACAAAAGAAGGATCTATCAGTGGCTCAAGGTATTATGTTCTTTTCATTGATGATGCTACAAGATGGATAACATTATATGTTTTGAAGGAAAGATCAGAAGTGTTTGGAGCTTTCAAGCATTTTCATGCATATGCAGAGAGAGTAACAGGTCAAAAGCTTAAAAGACTGAGGTCTGATGGAGGGGGAGAATACTTCTCCCAAGATTTCAATGATTATCTTTGGAATGCAGGTATTAAGAGAGAAATAACTTGCAGGTATACACCACAACAAAATGGTGTAGCAGAAAGAAGGAACAGGACTTTGGTTGAGTTTGCTAGAGCTATGTTGAAGGAGAAGAATTGTCCAAATTATCTTTGGGCTGAAGCTACAAATACAGCTACATATCTTGTGAATAGATTACCATGTGCAGCTCTCAATGGTATGACTCCATATGAAGCTTGGTGGGGTAAGAAACCAACACTAGATCATTGTAGAGTGTTTGGATCAATTGCATATGCTTATGTGCCATCACAGCTTAGGCATAAACTTGAACCAAAGGCAGAAAATTATGTGTTCATTGGTTATGATGAAAAGCAGATGGGTTACAGATTGTGGAATCCTCTAACCAAACAATTTATTGTTTCTAGAGATGTTACATTTGATGAACAAAAAAGTTGGTATGCAGATCAAAGTCATACAGCTGAAGAATTTGAAGAAGAGGTAAGAAGATGTGAGAAAGGAAAATCAATTGTGCAGGTAAATAGAGATGAGGACTATATGCAAGCAAGTACATCCACAAGTGGATTAACAAGAAGAAATGAAGAAGCTCCTATATTTGATGAAGAGGTGTATCCAGACACATATGAAGAATGTGAACCAAGAAGGTCAAGCAGGACTAGAAGACAACCAGAAAGGTATTCTTATGATACTTCTTACATAACTCAGAAGAACTATGCATATATGGTCAAAGATGATGAAGAACCCCAGAACTATGATGAAGCTAAAGGTAAGAAGCAATGGGAAGAAGCAATGAAGGAAGAATTCAATGCACTGGAGGAGAACAAGACATGGGAACTTGTTCCTAAACCAAATGGTAAGAAAGTTATTGGAAATAAATGGGTTTATAAAGTGAAGAAGCTTGCAGATGGAAGTATAGCCAGATACAAAGCTAGATTGGTGGTGAAAGGCTATGCCCAGACCTATGGCATAGATTATGATGAGACATTCAGTCCCGTAGCTAAGATGTCAACTATAAGGACAATCATTGCTATTGCAGCTTCAAAAGGATGGACTCTAAGTCAGTTGGATATAAAGAATGCATTCTTGAATGGATACATATCAGATGAGGTATACATGGAACAACCTCAAGGATTTATAGATTCCAGGTATCCAAATTTTGTTTGCAGGTTGAGAAGAGCATTGTATGGATTGAAGCAAGCTCCAAGAGCTTGGAACTATAGACTGGTGAAGTATCTCAATGATCTTGGATATCAAAGTTTAAAAGCAGACCCAAGTCTACTTATCAGAAGAACAGAGGAAGGTACAATCTACATTTGTATTTATGTAGATGACATTATAATCACAGGTACTTCAGATGAAGGAATCAAGGAGGTAAAGAGATTACTTGAAAAAGAATTCAAGATCAGTGATCTAGGAAAGTTGTCATACTTTCTTGGAATGGAAGTTACTTATACAGATCATGGCATATATGTATCACAAGAAAGGTATCTTCTGAATTTATTGAAGAAGTTTGATATGGAAAATTGCAGAGAAGCTTCAACTCCACTTGAAGTTAATCACAAGCTCAGTAAATATGATGGTGCAGAATACAAAGATATGAGGAAGTATCAATCTCTTGTGGGTAGTTTGATTTATGCTACACTAACAAGACCTGATCTTAGTTATACAGTGGGAGTTTTGTCACAATTCATGCATTGTCCAAAGGACCCACATTGGATTGCAGGTCAAAGAGTTCTCAGATATATCAAAGGAACTATAAAGGAAGGATTATATTATCCTTTTACATCAGATTTGAAGTTGAGAGCCTACAGTGACTCAGACTGGGCAGGTAATCAAGATGACAGGAGATCAACTCATGGTTACATGATATACATTGGTGATAAGCTTGTAAGTTGGTGTTCCAAGAAACAACATACAGTAGCATTATCATCAACTGAAGTAGAGTACAAAGGACTTGTGGAAGCAGCTAAGGAAGTCATATGGATGCAGACATTGTTCAAGAGCTTAGGCATTGATCAAGGTACACCTACAATACATGGAGATAATATGAGTTCACTTTATCTTGCAGCAAATCCAGTATTTCATGCAAGGACAAAGCACATAGAGATACAATATCATTTTCTCAGAGAAAAGGTATTGGAGAAGGAGATTGAAGTGGAGTACATTTCTACTAAAGATCAGTTAGCAGACATAATGACAAAGATCTTGGATGGTGTGAATACCAGCAGATTCAAAAGCATGGCAGGAGTAAAAGAAAAGAAGAAGATATGAAGAAACAGGGAATGTCAATTAGTGATTGAGGGGGAGCTGTTGGAGAAACAATCACTAATTAGACATATATTTGAAGGTCAAATCTTAGAAAGAAAACCCCATGCCTATGTGAAGGGACAAATTCACAAGTGTATCATACTTGTAAAGTTAGTTCACTTTAGTTCTAGAAGTTTTTTAAAAATCACGGGAATGAGAAAATCTATATAAGTTAGTTAGTATTAACTGACGGGAAGAGAAGAAGAAGGAGGAAGACAATGAGAAAGTGAGAAGAACTCATGTTTGTATGACTGAATATAGTCGGGCTTCTCTGAGTGAGAAAGCATCTGTAAAACTTCTGAGTTTTTTATAGTTATGAGAAGAACTGAGTAAAGTTCTGTGTATGAGCCTCTCTCCATCATCTCCATGATTACCTACTGTGTGATGAGTTACAAAGATCAAGTTTTCCAAGCAACTCGATGCCTGGCATCGAATCTCTGCTGATAAGTCATATTTTCATTTATCTTTTTCATTCAGTGCTGAAGTGTTTAAAAACATGATGTTGTTGGAGCAACTCGATGCCTGGCATCGAATTCCAGTTGATAAGTCATATTGTAAGTGTGCATGAAATCACCTATAGTTTTGGTGTCCAAAAGATCAAGACTTTATGCGGGAAGTCGATGCCCGGCATCGAATCCCTGCTGAAAAGTGGCCAAAAACATCCCAAGTCGATGCCCGGCATCGAATTCTCGTTGCAAGTCGATGCTAAGCATCGAATTCTAATTTTAAACAGGCGCTCTTACTAAAACAGGTAAAATTTCCAGTTTTGGAAGGTCATACAGGGTCATCTTGTGAAGGCCATAACTTGAGTTCTAGAGATCCGTTTGATGCATATGATAGCTTGTTGGAAAGCTCTACTCTTCTAGTTTTAGCCTATAAAGTTTCATCAAGAAATAATACTTGAACTAGGAGAAATTAGCAAAATACTGAAGGTATGTCATTTTAGTGACTAGGAATTTCTGTAGAAGCAAAGTTCTCACTTTAGGCTATCATTTCTCAAAGTTTGGAGTGGCAATGAGTTAATGGTGACCATAGAGGTGTTCTAGTGTCACCTTAATTCATTTCTTGTGGTGTTTCATACATCAACAAGTGGTATCAGAGCAGAAAGGTCCTAAAGAGCAGAAGGCGGCAAAGGTACGAGAAGTTTTGTAAAGTTTTCCATTAAAGTTTGAAAGGTGAAGCATTTGAAGACACAAGGCATCAAAAGGTTACTTCAAAAGTATCCTGATACACAAAGAACTTCAAAAGGTATTATCCTTTATCCTTTAAGCTCACAGGTTGCAGCAGAAGGAAAGAACTATGGCAGATCATATTTCCATTGACAAACTGGACAGAGATAATTACCCCGCATGGGTAATGAGAATGGAAGCCTTACTTATGAGTAAGGATCTCATGGTATATGTAACAGGTGAAGAAGAGAAGCCAGTATTTGAAGATGAAAGCCGACCAAAGAAAGAGGAACTTGATGCTTTAAAGCATTGGCAGAAGAAGGATGCAAGTGCAAAAGCATACATCTACAATACAATCTCTGATCATTTGCTACCACACATCAGAGGATTGGAGTCATCTGAAGATATATGGAATGCATTGGAGTATCATTTCCAAAGTACTACCAAAGCAAGGAAAGCAAGTCTATGGTCAGAGTTTACAACATTCAAGAAGAAGCCAAGTCAAACCATTAGTGATTATGTCACTAAGATGAAGGATCTTGCAGATAGTCTTGGATCCATAGATGAAGATGTTGAAGATCACAGATTGATTGCTCAGCTACTTGCAGGTTTGAGAGGGGATGAAAGGTGGAAACCTTTTGTCTTATCAACAGAACTTTCATTAAATCATTATGTTCCAGATTTGAACCAGTTGCTTGGTTTGATGCTCACATATGAGCAAGACTTGAAGGGAGATGGAGATAAAGGACAAAGTTCTGCAATGTACATGAAGAACAAGAAGAAAGGAGATAAAGGTAAAGCAAAGGATGAAGAGGAGTCTAGTTCTCAAGCTTATTATATAAGAGGTAAAGGCACTGGTAGAGGAAGAGCAAGAGGTTTTGGAAGAGGAAGAGGTAATCAAAATAACAACAAGAAGGCTTGCTGGATCTGTGGATTGAGTAATCATTTGGCTCATGACTGTTGGCACAATCAACAAGGATCAAATCAGAATCAAAACAACAATAGCAGAGGCCGACGTGGAAGATATCAAAGTAATTTCCAAAGAGGTAGACAAAATCAAAGAGGAGGCTATGGTAGAGGTGGAGGAAGAAGTTGGGGACAGAATGAGTCCTACAACACCACCTACTACAACTATGCAAATGACACACAGAATGAAAGTCATACATCATTGATGATGAACTCAATCAACACATCATATAAAGAAGATCTAAAGGTATTTTACATTGACTCTGGATGTTCTAATCATTTGTCAGGAAACATAGAATTGATGTCAGAATTGGAAAAAGGCATTTCTAGTCACACAGTTCAAACAGGTGATAATACTAGACATAGTGTACATTCAATTGGAAAGGTGAAATGCAAGAGTGGAGCAGATTTGCTAACCAATGTTTTGTATGTTCCCACAATACCTAAAAACTTGATTAGTGTGGGACAGATAGTTGAAAAAGGTTTTCAAGTCAGGTTTACAAATGAAGGAGTATTTGTTGAAGATCCAGAGAATGGGTATAATCAGATTGTCTCTGGTAAGAAAGAAGGTAGACTCTTTACTTTAAGAGTGCAAGGGAACATTGGTCAAGCTTTGCTCACACATGGTGAAGGAGTGATTACAGAACTTGATCTCTGGCATAAGAGATTAGGTCACTTTAATGAAAGAGGAATTAAAGCTATGGTTGCTAATCAGTCTGTACTAGGATTACCAAATGTGCAAAGTCAACATATGGTTTATAAATGTGAAGCATGTCAAATGGGTAAAGCACACAGGTTACCATTTCAAAAGAAAGGTTTCAAACATGATGGAGTACTTGAGCTCATTCATACAGATGTATGGGGACCAACAAAAGAAGGATCTATCAGTGGCTCAAGGTATTATGTTCTTTTCATTGATGATGCTACAAGATGGATAACATTATATGTTTTGAAGGAAAGATCAGAAGTGTTTGGAGCTTTCAAGCATTTTCATGCATATGCAGAGAGAGTAACAGGTCAAAAGCTTAAAAGACTGAGGTCTGATGGAGGGGGAGAATACTTCTCCCAAGAGTTCAATGATTATCTTTGGAATGCAGGTATTAAGAGAGAAATAACTTGCAGGTATACACCACAACAAAATGGTGTAGCAGAAAGAAGGAACAGGACTTTGGTTGAGTTTGCTAGAGCTATGTTGAAGGAGAAGAATTGTCCAAATTATCTTTGGGCTGAAGCTGCAAATACAGCTACATATCTTGTGAATAGATTACCATGTGCAGCTCTCAATGGTATGACTCCATATGAAGCTTGGTGGGGTAAGAAACCAACACTAGATCATTGTAGAGTGTTTGGATCAATTGCATATGCTTATGTGCCATCACAGCTTAGGCATAAACTTGAACCAAAGGCAGAAAATTATGTGTTCATTGGTTATGATGAAAAGCAGATGGGTTACAGATTGTGGAATCCTCTAACCAAACAATTTATTGTTTCTAGAGATGTTACATTTGATGAACAAAAAAGTTGGTATGCAGATCAAAGTCATACAGCTGAAGAATTTGAAGAAGAGGTAAGAAGATGTGAGAAAGGAAAATCAATTGTGCAGGTAAATAGAGATGAGGACTATATGCAAGCAAGTACATCCACAAGTGGATTAACAAGAAGAAATGAAGAAGCTCCTATATTTGATGAAGAGGTGTATCCAGACACATATGAAGAATGTGAACCAAGAAGGTCAAGCAGGACTAGAAGACAACCAGAAAGGTATTCTTATGATACTTCTTACATAACTCAGAAGAACTATGCATATATGGTCAAAGATGATGAAGAACCCCAGAACTATGATGAAGCTAAAGGTAAGAAGCAATGGGAAGAAGCAATGAAGGAAGAATTCAATGCACTGGAGGAGAACAAGACATGGGAACTTGTTCCTAAACCAAATGGTAAGAAAGTTATTGGAAATAAATGGGTTTATAAAGTGAAGAAGCTTGCAGATGGAAGTATAGCCAGATACAAAGCTAGATTGGTGGTGAAAGGCTATGCCCAGACCTATGGCATAGATTATGATGAGACATTCAGTCCCGTAGCTAAGATGTCAACTATAAGGACAATCATTGCTATTGCAGCTTCAAAAGGATGGACTCTAAGTCAGTTGGATATAAAGAATGCATTCTTGAATGGATACATATCAGATGAGGTATACATGGAACAACCTCAAGGATTTATAGATTCCAGGTATCCAAATTTTGTTTGCAGGTTGAGAAGAGCATTGTATGGATTGAAGCAAGCTCCAAGAGCTTGGAACTATAGACTGGTGAAGTATCTCAATGATCTTGGATATCAAAGTTTAAAAGCAGACCCAAGTCTACTTATCAGAAGAACAGAGGAAGGTACAATCTACATTTGTATTTATGTAGATGACATTATAATCACAGGTACTTCAGATGAAGGAATCAAGGAGGTAAAGAGATTACTTGAAAAAGAATTCAAGATCAGTGATCTAGGAAAGTTGTCATACTTTCTTGGAATGGAAGTTACTTATACAGATCATGGCATATATGTATCACAAGAAAGGTATCTTCTGAATTTATTGAAGAAGTTTGATATGGAAAATTGCAGAGAAGCTTCAACTCCACTTGAAGTTAATCACAAGCTCAGTAAATATGATGGTGCAGAATACAAAGATATGAGGAAGTATCAATCTCTTGTGGGTAGTTTGATTTATGCTACACTAACAAGACCTGATCTTAGTTATACAGTGGGAGTTTTGTCACAATTCATGCATTGTCCAAAGGACCCACATTGGATTGCAGGTCAAAGAGTTCTCAGATATATCAAAGGAACTATAAAGGAAGGATTATATTATCCTTTTACATCAGATTTGAAGTTGAGAGCCTACAGTGACTCAGACTGGGCAGGTAATCAAGATGACAGGAGATCAACTCATGGTTACATGATATACATTGGTGATAAGCTTGTAAGTTGGTGTTCCAAGAAACAACATACAGTAGCATTATCATCAACTGAATTAGAGTACAAAGGACTTGTGGAAGCAGCTAAGGAAGTCATATGGATGCAGACATTGTTCAAGAGCTTAGGCATTGATCAAGGTACACCTACAATACATGGAGATAATATGAGTTCACTTTATCTTGCAGCAAATCCAGTATTTCATGCAAGGACAAAGCACATAGAGATACAATATCATTTTCTCAGAGAAAAGGTATTGGAGAAGGAGATTGAAGTGGAGTACATTTCTACTAAAGATCAGTTAGCAGACATAATGACAAAGATCTTGGATGGTGTGAATACCAGCAGATTCAAAAGCATGGCAGGAGTAAAAGAAAAGAAGAAGATATGAAGAAACAGGGAATGTCAATTAGTGATTGAGGGGGAGCTGTTGGAGAAACAATCACTAATTAGACATATATTTGAAGGTCAAATCTTAGAAAGAAAACCCCATGCCTATGTGAAGGGACAAATTCACAAGTGTATCATACTTGTAAAGTTAGTTCACTTTAGTTCTAGAAGTTTTTTAAAAATCACGGGAATGAGAAAATCTATATAAGTTAGTTAGTATTAACTGACGGGAAGAGAAGAAGAAGGAGGAAGACAATGAGAAAGTGAGAAGAACTCATTTTTGTATGACTGAATATAGTCGGGCTTCTCTGAGTGAGAAAGCATCTGTAAAACTTCTCAGTTTTTTATAGTTATGAGAAGAACTGAGTAAAGTTCTGTGTATGAGCCTCTCTCCATCATCTCCATGATTACCTACTGTGTGATGAGTTACAAAGATCAAGTTTTCCAAGCAACTCGATGCCTGGCATCGAATCTCTGCTGATAAGTCATATTTTCATTTATCTTTTTCATTCAGTGCTGAAGTGTTTAAAACATGATGTTGTTGGAGCAACTCGATGCCTGGCATCGAATTCCAGTTGATAAGTCATATTGTAAGTGTGCATGAAATCACCTATAGTTTTGGTGTCCAAAAGATCAAGACTTTATGCGGGAAGTCGATGCCCGGCATCGAATCCCTGCTGAAAAGTGGCCAAAAACATCCCAAGTCGATGCCCGGCATCGAATTCTCGTTGCAAGTCGATGCTAGGCATCGAATTCTAATTTTAAACAGGCGCTCTTACTAAAACAGGTAAAATTTCCAGTTTTGGAAGGTCATACAGGGTCATCTTGTGAAGGCCATAACTTGAGTTCTAGAGATCCGTTTGATGCATATGATAGCTTGTTGGAAAGCTCTACTCTTCTAGTTTTAGCTTATAAAGTTTCATCAAGAAATAATACTTGAGCTAGGAGAAATTAGCAAAATACTGAAGGTATGTCATTTCAGTGACTAGGAATTTCTGTAGAAGCAAAGTTCTCACTTTAGGCTATCATTTCTCAAAGTTTGGAGTGGCAATGAGTTAATGGTGACCATAGAGGTGTTCTAGTGTCACCTTAATTCATTTCTTGTGGTGTTTCATACATCAACAATACTTAGGTATCATGTATCGTGACATCCGGTGTATCATGTATCGTGGCCACTCAGATATTGTGTATCACGATATTGAAGTATCGTGTATCGTCTGAGTTCCTATTGTGTATCGTGAATTCCTCGTGTATCATGTATCGTCTAAGTTCCAAGTATCATGTATCATGAATTCCTCGTGTATCGTGTATCGTCAAATCAACATGTATCGTGTATTGTGAGATCCTGTGTATCATGTATCGTCCTCACCCTAGGTATCGTGTATCGTCCTGTGAAGTATTGTGTATCGTGGTAGGCTAAGTATCGTGTATCGTGGAAAATAGTAACCAATTGGACACTCCAAGAAAGGAGAACCTAATTTGGGCTAAGTAAACTCTTAGAATAAATACAAATCTGAGAGACCCACAAAACTGACTTAGGTATGCAGTGGATGAACCTGCACTCAAGATGCGTCCTAGGAAGCCGACATAGTGTCATATCATCAGCAGGAAGTGTAAACTTACCTAGTGCCAATTCCCATTATTCGGATACCTCTAGTGAGTTCGACGAAGAAGCTAGAATGACCTCGGAGGATGTGCATAGTTAAGTGCCTTTGCCAGGATTCATGTCCGTCATTGAAGGAGAATAAAGGACCTCTCTGGAGCATGTGAACACCAATCAACATGAACTACCAATTTACATAGATGGACTAAATAGAACAGTAGCACGAATGAAGAAAGCGAGTGAATCTAAGATAGTTCCTTGACCCGCAGTGAAATATGAAGGAGGGTTCTATATGGACAAAAGAGGAATAATCTATGCAGTAACTGACTGTCTAGAAACTCATCAAGAATCTTTTTTGAACGACTTGAATCTCCATCAACGTCTTCAAAACTTGCACATGTTTTATGACCAGCACAAAGCTTTTCTTTACCTTCCATGGATGTATTTGATGAATTTGCTGGACTGAAATTTCCACGCAATCTTCCACTCCATGGATTTGAGTTGGAACTATTGCTTGGTGATGCATCCGGTCCACTCAAAAGTTGAGATTTTGCACTTGATTTTTCAACATTTTCTTTGTCATTTGGTTCAAGATTCAGTCCTTCTTTGGCATCTGCATAGAAGCTTGACATTTCATCAAATACCACATCTCTGCTTAACTTTACCTATCATGTGAGTGGGTTATAACATTTTTATCCCTTTTGCTCAAGGGACTATCCAATGAAGACACACCTTTCTACTTTCGGATCAAGCTTCATCCTCAATTCATCTGGAATAAGTACATATGCAATACAACCAAAAACTTTCAGAGGTGATAAGTTCTGTTTTTTTACCTATAAACTTCTCTTCACGTGTAACTTGATGTACAACAACAATCGGAGTTCTGTTCATGATGTATACAACAGTATGCACAGCTTCTGCCCAATAACAATGAGGCATATTCTTCTCAACCATCAAGGCTTTTGCTATTTTTGCAATATGTCTATTTTTGCATTCAACAACACCATTCTTTTGTGGTGTGTACCTGCATGAAGACTGATGCCAAATTCCATGATTTTTTAGAAAACAGCTGAACCCATTTGACATGTATTCACCTCCTCCATCAGATCTTAATGTCTGAATGTACTTCACTATCTGCTTTTCCACCATAGCTTTAAAATTTTGGAAGTGAGTGAACACCTCGCTCTTCTCTTTCATGAAATATACCCATACTTTACGTGTATGGTCATCAATGAAAGTAACATAAAACCTGCAACCGCCCATAGATGTGGTCTTTGCTGGACCCCAAACACCTGTATGTACTACTTCTAGTACATTTTCACTAACATGCTTGTCATGTGGAAATGATGCTCTTGACTGTTTACCAAATTGACATGCTGCACATACCTTTTGCATTTTTGCGAATTTGAAATTTGGTAGTCTTTGCAAGTTTGCATGCCAAATCCATTTGTGCCACATCTCTATATCAGCAATAACTCCTGCACCTTTTGCAAACATGGCTGCATTCATTTAAGGAATTTTCACATTTAAGGTGAACATCCTATCCACTTTGTTTCCTTTGGCAACCAATCGTCCATCCTGCTTGTACTCTTCTACATATAATCCATCAGCATTGAACCTGACTTGTAATCCTTGGTCAACCATTTGTCCAATAGAAACCAAATTCTTTGTTATATTTGGAACATGGAACACATCAGCAAGATGTTTTACCTTTCCATCCTCCATCGATAGTGCTATGTTTCTTGTATGCTCAATAGGATGTGATGTGTCATCACTTGTTTCAACATATCCAAGAACTGACAATTTTTGCAAAGTACTAAACCATTCTGCATGACTTGTCATGTGATTTGAAGCACCTGAATCAACATACGAGACATTATCATTTGATTTTGAAACACTAGTAGATGTCGTATTCATCATGTGATGTTGAACCATGAACAACTTCTCAGAATCATTTGCGCTTGTGGATGCATAGTTATTCTCCTGCCTTCTGTTATTTTGATTCTTCAACCTGCAGTCACGTTCAAAGTGTCCAGGTTTACCACAATTCTAGCATCCTTTATTGTCATTACCTGAATCATTTCTCTGGAAATTTATGTGGCCTCTTTGGCTCCCCCTGCCTCGAAACTGTCTGCTTCCTCTTGATGATTATGTTGTTGACTTTGGTCTTGATTACTATTTCCTCTTCCACTTCCAAAACCTCTACCTCTACCTCTTCCTCTACCAGAGTATAATACCTGTTCAGAATTAGATTTTCCTTGGGAGTTTGAATCCTCACCAAGATTCTTTTCTTCAATAATAAGCATAGATACTAGATCAAAAAAATTCAGAATATTGTCCCTGGTCTGTATAGAAGTTCTGAACTGCTTATATGTAACTCGCAAACCACGAAGACATACTTCCACCTTATCATCATCATCATCAACATTCATGCCAATAGATGCAAGTGACTCACATATGCTTTTGATTTTCAAGGTGTAGTAGCTTACTGATATGCTCTTCTTCTCCAATGTATGCAGCTTGTTCTTGAGTTGCAATTTCTGTGCCTTTGTTTTGGTCTCATACAATGTGAGCAAACTCTTCCAAGCCTCTTTCAAAGTCTTGGCATCCTCTATGTGCCCAATCATGCTATCCTGTATGCTAACATATAGCCGATACATTACCTTTCGTGCTCCTTGATTCCATTCCTCATATGCTCTTAACTGTTCTGGAGTTCAATTCCTCTTTGGTAACTGTGGAGCATTTTTTCTCTCCTTTGATGTACTTCCAGTAGCCTTTTCCCATTAGGAAATTCGTCATTCTAAATCTCCAAGCATGGAATTTATTTTTTTCTAGCTTATCGCTCATAAGGTGACTCATTCCATCTGCGTTTGCCATTTCTACAACAATTCACAACACTGCAAAACACTACAAGCAACACTTCTGCTTGAACACTGTTGCACTATGACGTGACAACTCGATCTTAGAGAAACACAGTTTTCATGTATCAACAGTACACGAAATCACTTGAAATTCTAGATCTGGAATATATGAGTGTTGCCCAACACACCGAAACTTCGATCTGACAAAAACAAGTGATCCTAAAGGGATAACTCTTGAAAATATTTTGAGGTCTTCTACCTTCACGCCGATTTTTGTAGCAAATGGAGGTCGTTTGTGAATCATGTTTTCTCAATGCCTTGCTGCGTACTCTTCATCGTTGCCTTCTCCACGAGATCTCTGCAGCCATGCTTGCTCTAATACCATGTCATGAGGAAGGAGATAAGGAAGAGAGCTCACACACACACACTCTCACTCTCAAGCAGAAGCACACACACATAGATTGAGGCAAGGAAGAATAATCTTCTTCTTCTTCTTCTATTACATAAAAAGGAATGTACGAGAATGACTATTGGCATACAAGTCATAAGAAAAGCATACACGCACAAAGGATCAGTCATGCACAATATGGCAACAAGGCTCAATCATGTTTTTCCATAAACTATTTCCAACTCAAGTGGTTTTCATCACTACAAACACATTGTAAATCCCATTTTTGGTAGAATAGACTCCATTTTTTTCAAACCGAGGTGTCCTTGAGCTTGAAGAGTATTAGAACTAGCTACATACCAATTTTCATAAGTTTTAGACTCCGTTTGAGCCCTCAAATAGGCTCTAGAACCTAATTTTTAATTAGGTCGGACACTAGGTCTGGACAAGGCGAAAGCTAGTCAAAAAACTATAAAAAGAGCTAGAGAGATCATTTTTGAGGTTGGATTGTTAGTGATTTGAGCTTATGTAAGGGAATTTTTTTTACTAATGCAAAGAACTCCGTTGTTCGTCTCTTTGTTCTTGCCTTGTGTGCACGTGTGTGTGTATGTGTGTGCATGTTTGTGTGCTTCTCAGTCACGCACTTGTGCCTTCACTTGCTCATATTCTTCATACTAGTCGTCACTTCTCCACGGATTGACAATTATGAGGTGGATCTCCTCACGTTGGCACTTTCCATTGTGCTAGAGTGACACCAAATTTGGCGCCATTGTCAGGGAGAGAGCTTCAAGGACGAGCATGTGATGGTAAGACGTAGAGTTGAGACATTGGAGTCATAGGTAATATCCGTTCTTTTCCTTATTTTTCTTTATTTTTTCTTGTTTTTTGCATCACCATTGTCACCATCATCATCCTCACCATCTCCCACCTCCATCTCCATCTTCACAAAAATTTTACTTTTTTGGTCATATTCCTCTACCCACCTCATTTCCCTCATTTCACTTGTGAGAGAGAGCGAGAGAGAGCTTGTGTGCTATGTGTTTTTGTGTGTTTTTGGAGCTTTTGCTGCAGGTTCTAGCTATACCACCATCTCCAACAGCTTATGCAAGTATGACAAGACTCTGCATAGGTCCCATGACAACGACTTCTGTCTGTCGTGACAGATAGAAAAACTTAGTATTTTTTGAATGCATGCTTGGCAGGATAGCTTACACCATTAGAGCACTCCAAATCACTAGAAGTTTCAAAAAAATTTGTGTTTTTTCAGTCTATCACGATAGACACCGTCTATCACGATAGACAGCACCCCACGATAGACCCCATGTATCGCTACAGACACCCATGTATCGTGACAGACAAAGCCTTGCGATAAATAGCATCTATCGTGACAAAAACCCATCTATCGTGATAGACTAAAACCATGATAGACGATAAACCTCGTCTATCGTGACAGACACCGTCTATCACGACAGACAAACTCACGACAGATGACAGACAATGTCTATCGTGATAGACACCCATCTATCGCGACAGACACTATCACTCTAGCACAATGGTGAGTACCAACGTGAGGAGATCCACCTCATAATTTTCAATCCGTGGAGACATGAGGACTAGTATGAAGACTATGAGCAAGTGATGGCACAAGTGTGTGAGTGAGAAGCACACAAACATGCACACACATACACACACACGTGCACAGGAATTTGTACTGTTTCCTCATCGGTGGGAGCCTCTGGTGGGGAAGGTGGTCTCTCATATTGTAGTAGGCGTGTTTGTAATTCGGTGACCTATTTCTGGAGATCTTTTAGGGCCTCTGAGTCTGTGAGAAGTGAAGCCGCAGATGAGGTGGTTTGAGAGGCAGTCGTTGTGTCTTTTTGTTGTTTCTGCTTAAGTTGACCCAGTTCATCTGATAACTAGTCATGTGCTTCGAGTAGAGTAGCATAGTCTTCCAAGATGATCTTGATATTGTCGGGGATCACAGCTTGAAACTTTGATGGACTGATGGGTGCCCCAGGTGTGCTTTTGATAGCTGCTTCTAGGTTTTCCTAATTCTGTAGTTGCAGTCATCGATTCTCTTCATGAGCGACTGCAAGGTGTCACTTGAGTAGGGCCATATTTCGCTGAAGCTTTGAATTGCATTCTAGTTGTGTTTGTAGATGGCCTTCTACCACTTGTATTGCTTCTTGGTGTGTATTCTGTAACTATACTTCCAATATGCTATGAGCCTCTTGTAAAGTTTGGAACTGTGTATGGAGGCGAGCATTCTCCTCTTCTAGTGCAGCAAGACGATGTTGTAGCACCTCCGAGTGCTCTTGCAGTCGTGCGTTATGTTGCTGGAGCTGATTGTACTCTATCCTTAACTGTGATATACATGCGAGCATGGTGTCCAATGCATTGCCTATGGATGAGGGCGTGGTTTGTACAATGGAAGATGCACGGGGAGGGGATTGGGGAATGGGAAGAGTGAATGATGTGTCTATTGGAGATGTGTGTGTGGGTGAAATTGGTGGAGGGGGAATGGGAGAAGTTGGAAGTGTGGGGGGTGGGGGAGGTGCTGTGGGTGGCGAAATGTCCATACTTTCAGGAGTGGATGCAAGTGTGGTGTCTACCATGTACATGGGAATGGTAGGTGGTGTGTGTGTGAGAGTGGGAACTGAGAATAAAGGAAATTGTTGAGACCTGGGTTGAAATGTTATAGAAAGAAAGGCATGGAGGGATTGGAGAATTGGAGGGACGGGGTTTGGGAGGTGAGATTCTGAAGGCAGGGAGGCCATGAAGGGTGGCATGGTAGCTGGGAATCCAAAGAATATGGATCTAGAGTCAGGATGGCCTATGGCTGAGGGCATGGGGGATGGTTGTCCGAGGGCAGGCTCTATGAAGGATTCAGTCATGACGGTGGCGGTATTATATAGGGGGTTGTCAAAGGGGGAAAAAGTGGAGCTGGAGGCGGGACTACAAAAAATGAAGGTTTGCTCTGTGGGTTGGGTGGTCAATATGGTATCTACAGTTTCTATTCGAGGGGGTGATGGTGGGGGTGTTGGTGGTAGTGGTTGAGTGGACTCTTCATGGATGATTGTATGTTCTTGGCTAGCGGTTACTGCTGCTTGGGCGGTTTTCTCAATGGGTTCGGATGTAATAATAGGCCCTTCCGCCATCGTAATGGGAATCTAGATGTTTTTGCCTGACCGTGGTCGTGTTTGGAATCTCTGCAGATCATATTGGACAAGAGGCCTCTCAATCGCTGATCGAACTGCTTCCACTACCCCATACATTTCTGCCACCAGGAGTAGGCCTTCACTGTATTCAGAGTCAACTCCGGCTTCTTCTAATAGTTGAGCCATGAGCACCCTACTGCTCTGTTCGGTAAGCAACTGTTGCGACCACACTCGTTCCATTATTTGATATAGCCTCAGGAGTTCTATTGTATAAGCTGGGGCTTCAGTTGTTTCTTCTTCTTCTGCTTCGAAGTGTTCTAGTTGTTGCGACAAAGTTCTTTGCTACTCCTCATCCCAATGTACATGGCGTCCTTTTGTGGATTTCCTCCTTCTTTGGAAAGATGTGCCCTGTTCTTCTGTATCTGAAAAAAAACTCTACATCAGAGAGTTGTGTATTCTGCAAGAATGATTCAAAGTCGAAGGTACTCATCCCTTCAGCGTCTCCAGTCGTCGGAAATTCGAATTCAAGAGGGACAGGAGGAGCCGAGGGGGAAACTTGTGAGGTGGCTTCAGATCCAGATCTTGGTATGTGAATGTTAAAGGGAGGCATAATGGCATCCCCTCGTGGTGACACTTCCGGAGTCTTCAAAACTTCACGTGTTTGAACACAAGGGATCGAACCCCTCATGCGCTTGGATTGATGTGCGGCGGATTTGAGTCTCTTGAACATTCTTAGTTGCGACCAAGTTAAAGCATGTTCAATAGGTACATCATATGCTAAGCACTTGTAGATGATGCGCATGATTGCACAACACCCATTCACCACTAGCTTCCTATGTGCCCTTTTATTTGCTTCATACAACTGCTCTATAATCCATACAGGAAGCTTAATCGGTAATGCACATGTCTCTGCCAAGTAAAGAGCGAACCAAATCTGCTTGTGGGGTTGAGTGAACGGATCTTGACTGGGAAACGCAAAATGTTGCATGCACATGCGAAGAGGAATTGACACATTCGGTGTGAGTGCCGCCATATGTAGCTTCCGATTCTTCATGTTAGGGGGAATAAGAGGATCCTTCTCAGAGGGCACATGCGTGCCGTGCATGTTGAATGTAGTGCTCACCAATTCCAAAGTGAGTTCGAACCTTTTCAACACATTGTTGTCTAATAAGGAAGGAATGACAAATGATCCTGGTTTATCTTTTTCTTCATGCGCCTGTAATGTTGAGACAAGTAGTAACATCATAGAAGATCTGGTTTGGGTAAAGGTGCTGCAAAGTACTCGGCCATCCCTGCACGCTCCCATATGGTTTGCAGATCTTGTGTGTTTTGGAGAGTCTCAAACTCCTCGGAAAAGAACTGGAACCTGACCCATTGCTTATCATGCTCACACTTGGACTCCTAGATATACTTGGCCTCTCTTAAGGATCCTGGCATGCCACTGAACCAATGAGAATTGGCATGGACCCTTTCTGTTATTCCTGTGGGAGGATCAGATATAGGTATTTGTTGGAGGTGTTGCAACTCTACGGGTCGTTCAGTTGGAGGCACATCAATAGGTAGACTATCCACATCAATCCCGGCAGTACTTACTCCTGCCTGTGAGCTTGGACCTGCTGCTTCAGCCATGAGACTACGTGTAGTTGTTGATGCTTATCTGCTAGAAGAAGAGAGGCACATTAGCATTGCATAGGAAACAAGATGTTATGGTGTTCCCTCCACAATACTAACATGACATTCCAAGTGGTAAGTGGTTAGTGGGTGAGATGTTTGTGATGTGTGTGAATGTTGGTTAGAAGGTTAGTGTTCATCCTAGATGCATACTTTTGGGTGTGCAATGTACTCAGAATGCTCCTTCATCAAAGGGGATGGACTTACAAGAGCGGGTCAGGGGGTTTGACACGGGGTTTAAGTCTCCAAACTTTGACGGTGGAATCATGATGGAGAATGTTATTCTCCAAAAGAACAACTTACTCTTGTGATTAGAGCACCTCTATACCAATAATAAGTCAAACACTCCACTAATTTAGAGGATCATTTGCTAATTATCAAAAGATTAACAAATCTGTGAAGAAGATGAAACACAGAAAAGTCTGCAGCACTATTTCTCCACATTGACCTTTCAAACGTGTAAAGTTTTTGATGAAACTTTGTACGAAGTATCTCTTAGAGATTGCACATCTACTCCAAGTTGAATTACTTCAAAAGATTAAGTATAACTTGAGAAATCAACTTCTCAAGTTACCTATGTCAGAAACTGTCACTCAGAACAGTCGATTTTACACCTGTAACTTTTAAGACTTGGTTCTCCTTGAATAGAACCCGTTTTACAAAATGCTTCTAGACATGAATAGCTTATCTTCCAACTTAAAGATTAAGCCCTTACTCATGCAAAACTTTAAACTGTGCTAGGAGAAATAACCAAAACATTGACTTCGAAATTTGCGCCTGTTTTAGGAACCAGTGAACACACTTCACATATGAATGTTCCTACACTTAATTCACTCAGCCTGATTACAATTGGAAGCTAAAACTTTGCACAGAGGTCAAGTAACTCTCAACTTAGACTTGTACAAAAGCATTTCACAATTGATCTACTGTAGAAGGAGAACACGCAGAAACATCGGGCGCAAAAATTTTCATTTACTCAGAAGAATTACAACTGAGTGATGAGAGCTAACTCAAATTCACTTTCCTCTATCTCATGACTTCTATCTCCCTCAATTCTTGCTTCTAACTATTGTCACATATGCTCTCATACATGCCCCGACTTTTCTCAAGGTATTTATAGATAATTTGTACATAATTCTTACTGAACAAAAGATCTAAGTCATCTATGACTATGCTAATGTACATATATGTACACTTCTCTTGTCCTCTGAATGTAATCTTCTTCCACACTTTAGGAATTGATTCTTCCTTCATCATTTGATCTTCCAAGCCTTCAATTGGTGATTGGTCTGCACCAACAGCTCCCCCTCAATCATCAATTGAGGTTTTCTCTGTCTTCTTTATACTTGCCATGTCTTTGAACCTTTGTAACTTAGGTCCATCCAGACTCTTTGTCATCATATCTGCCACTTGTTCTTTTGTTGGAGTGTACATCACTTCAATCTCTTTATCTAGTACCTTTTCCCTCAAGAAATGATACTGAATCTCTATATGCTTAGTCCTGGCATGAAAAACAGGGTTAGCTGCCAAATACAAAGAACTCATATTGTCTCCACAAATTATTGGAATACTATGATCAAACTCAAAACTTTTCATCAAGGTCTTCAACCATATCACTTCCTTTACAGCTTCTACCATTCCCTTATACTCAGCTTCTGTGGATGATAAAGCAACTGTGTTTTGCTTCTTTGAACACCAAGAAACTAACTTATCTCCAACATAACATAGATATCCATGAGTAGACCTTCTATCATCTGAGTCACCTGCCCAATCTGCATCACTAAACACTTTAATTCTTGTGTCAGAAGTGAAACCATAGTACAAACCTTCACTTAGGGTTCCCTTGATATATCTGAGTACCCTTTGGGCTGCAATCCAATGATTCTTCTTTGGACAATGCATGAATTGTGACAACACACCTACTGCATATGATAGATCTGGCCTTGTCAAGGTAGCATAGATTAAACTACCTACCAAACTCTGATATTTCTTCATGTCATTGAACTCTTCACCTCCATACCTGCTTAGTTTATGATTTACCTCCAATGGTGTAGTTGAGGTCTTGCAATCTTCCATGTTAAACTTGACCAGAAGATTCTTCAAGTATCTCTCTTGTGAAACATATACTCCATGTTGAGTATACACAATCTGCATTCCTAGAAAATAAGATAAGTTTCCCAAGTCACTTATCTTAAACTCCTTCTCTATTTGCTTCTTGAGTTCATTGATTCCTTGAGCATCTGTTCCTGTAACAATAATATCATCAACATAAATGCACATGTAAATGTATCCATTTTCACTTGCCTTTACTAGCAAGCTACTATCTGCCTTTGATGCTTGAAATCCACATTCATTCAAGAACTTGACCAATCTGTAATTCCAAGCTCTTGGGGCTTGCTTCAACCCATATAAAGCTCTCTTGAGCTTACACACATAATCTGATCCAATTGATTCCATGAAGCCTTCTGGTTGCTCCATATATACTTCATCTGCAATGTATCCATTTAGAAATGCATTTTTCACATCCAATTGTGATAATTTCCATCCCTTGCAAGCAGCAATAGCAATTAATGTCCTAATTGTAGACATCTTAGCAACAGGACTAAAGGTTTCATCATAATCTACCCCATAAGTTTGGGCATAACCTTTGACCACAAGTCTAGCCTTATATCTAGACACCTTACCATCTGCAAACCTCTTTGTTTTATATACCCACTTACATCCAATGACCTTCTGATTCTTTGGTCTTGGTACTAGTTCCCAAGTTTCATTTTCAAGTAGAGCATCATACTCTTCCTGCATTGCCTTCTCCCAATTCTGTTTACCTTTGGCTTCTTCATAAGTGGTTGGATCTTCTTCTGTTTTAACAATGTAGGCATAATCTTTTGTTGTTAGGAAAGATGTATCATAACTATACCTTATAGGCTCTTTCCTTTCTCTTGTAGATCTCCTGATTTCTGCACTTCTTGAAGTTTCAGCCTCATTTGATTCTGGATCAAATCTTGGCCCTTCTTCTACATGATCCTGCACTCTACATCTAGAGTCAACTTCATCAACAATCTCTTCACAAACTTTTACCTTTGCCTTTCCTTTCCTTTGAATTTCTTCAACACCTGTATACTCATTTGGTGATCCTGTATACCACATATTTTGCTCATCAAATGTCACATCTTTAGTAACAAGAAATTGCTTTGTGGATGGACTCCACAATCTGTAACCCATCTGTCTATCATCATATCCAATGAACACATACTTCTCTGCTTTTGGTTCTAGCTTATGTCTTAATTGTGAAGGAACATAAGCATATGCAATACATCCAAATACTTTACAATGATCAAGACTAGGCTTCTTACCCCACCATGCTTCATAAGGGGTTCCTCCATCCAAAGCTTTGCAAGGCAACCTATTCACAAGATATGTTGCAGTGTTAATGGCCTCTGCCCATAAGTAATTTGGACAATTCTTTTCCTTCATCATGGCTCTTGCAAACTCTACAAGAGTCCTATTCCTCCTTTCTGCTACTCCATTCTGTTGAGGGGAGTACCTGCAAGTCACTTCTCTTTTGATACCTGCATTCCACAAATAATCATCAAACTCTTTTGAGAAATACTCTCCCCCTCCATCTGATCTTAACCTCTTTAGCTTTTGTCATGTGATCCTTTCTGCATAAGCATGAAAATGTTTGAATGTCTTGAAAACTTCTGATTTATCCTTGATTACATACAAAGTAATCCACCTAGTTGCATCATCAACAAACAACACATAATATCTGGATCCATTTATGCTATAGTCCCTTGAGGGTCCCCATACATCTGTATGAACCAATTCAAGCATATTTGAATACTTGTACCCTGATTTGTTATAAGAACCTTTATGTGCTTTACCTAATTGACAAGCTTCACACTTGTACACCATATGTTGCCCTTCAATGTTTGGCAATCCAAGCACTACCTGATTCTTTGACATCTCCTTTATAGCTCTCTCATTGAAATGACCTAGCCTTTTATGCCATAGGTCTAATTCAGACACCTTTTGACCTCCATAGGTAAACAATGCATGTCCCACATTACCTTGGACTTTGAGAGTAAACAATCTTCCTTCCTTTTTACCTGCAATTATGGTTCTATATCCCTGATTTGGATCTTGTACATAGACACCATCATTTGTGAATCTTACTTCATATCCTTTCTCCACAATTTGCCCTACACTTATCAAATTTTTAGGAATAGTAGGAACATAAAGTACCTTGCTCAGAAGTGTACTTCCACTCTTTGTCTTCACTGATCCAATGCTCTCCACTTTATGTTTGGTATTGTCACCTGTTTGAACTGTATGTCCATTCACCCTTGCTTCCATATCAGTCATCAAAGATAGATTTCCACTCAGATGGTTGCTGCACCCTGAGTCAATATAAAACACTCTTTGATCTTCTCCCATTGATTCATGAGTTGCATTCAAGATAAGAGTGATGTCATCCTTCTGATCTGATGCATAATTGTAATAATTGTTGTTGTAGGACTGAGATTGGAAGTTTCTTCCACCTCCTCTACCATATGATGTCCTACCACCTCTTCCTCTGAAATTGCCTCTTTGGTTTCTGCCTCCTCTACCTCTTTGACTATAATTCTGATTGTTGTATCCTCCATTTTGATTATTATACCAACAATCATTTGCCAAATGATTTGTTCTGCCACAAATCCAACAAGCTTTAGCATTATCTTTGTTCTTACCTCCTCTTCCTTTACCTCTGAAATTTGTCTTCCCTTTTGTGAAGTTAGCTTGATTTGAATTCCCTTCATCATCATTTGATTGCTTTCCCTTGCCATTCTTTTTCTTCTCTTTGGAGTACATAGCTTGACTTGTACTTCTATCATTGTCTCCTTTAAGATCCTGCTCAAAGGTTAGCATGTGTCCTAGCAATTGATTAAGATCAGGAGTAAAGTGATCAAGTGACAATTCTATGGACAATATAAAAGGCTTCCACTTCTCATCACCTCTTAGACCTGTAAGTATTTGTCTTACCAACTTTTCCTCTTCAATGTCTTCATCCACTGCTCCCAAGCTATCTGCAATATCCTTCATCCTTGCCACATAATCTGAAATTGATTGTGAGCTCTTCTTCTTGAAGGTTGTGAACTCAGCCCATAGTGAGGACTTCCTTGACTTAGTAGTATTTTGGAAATGCTCTTCCAAGGCATTCCAAACATCTGTAGCACTTTCCAAACCTCTGATGTGAGGTAGAAGATAATCATTTACAGCCATGTAGATGATACTCCTTGCTTGAGCATCCTTTCTCATCCAAGTCTTCAACATTGCAAGTTCTTCCCTAGTAGGAATACTTGGATCTGCAAACTCAGGTTTTTCTTCATCTCCTGTAATAAATGATATAAGATCTTTGCTCATGAGGTGTGCTTCCATCCTCATGGACCATGCTGGATAGTTCTCCCTATCTAGCTTATCAATCTGCAAGCTTTCTCCCATCTTGTATCCACCTGTGTATTGAAATCTTCAAGCTTTACAAACAATGTATGTACCTTTACTTCAAATTGAACTCCTTTTGCCTTTCTTGATGTCAAATAGTCTTCTCCTCGAGCTTTGACTCCAAGCTTTCACTTCTTAATCCTTCAAGTGTTGAATTTCTTGAATCTGCAGCAGTCGGGATTCTTCTTCCTTCAAATTGATGTCTCCTGCTCTGATACCACTGATGGAGAATGTTATTCTCCAAAAGAACAACTTACTCTTGTGATTAGAGCACCTCTATACCAAGAATAAGTCAAACACTCCACTAATTTAGAGGATCATTTGCTAATTATCAAAAGATTAACAAATCTGTGAAGAAGATGAAACACAGAAAAGTCTGCAGCACTATTTCTCCACATTGACCTTTCAAACGTGTAAAGTTTTTGATGAAACTTTGTACGAAGTATCTCTTAGAGATTGCACATCTACTCCAAGTTGAATTACTTCAAAAGATTAAGTATAACTTGAGAAATCAACTTCTCAAGTTACCTATGTCAGAAACTGTCACTCAGAACAGTCGATTTTACACCTGTAACTTTTAAGACTTGGTTCTCCTTGAATAGAACCCGTTTTACAAAATGCTTCTAGACATGAATAGCTTATCTTCCAACTTAAAGATTAAGCCCTTACTCATGCAAAACTTTAAACTGTGCTAGGAGAAATAACCAAAACATTGACTTCGAAATTTGCGCCTGTTTTAGGAACCAGTGAACACACTTCACATATGAATGTTCCTACACTTAATTCACTCAGCCTGATTACAATTGGAAGCTAAAACTTTGCACAGAGGTCAAGTAACTCTCAACTTAGACTTGTACAAAAGCATTTCACAATTGATCTACTGTAGAAGGAGAACACGCAGAAACATCGGGCGCAAAAATTTTCATTTACTCAGAAGAATTACAACTGAGTGATGAGAGCTAACTCAAATTCACTTTCCTCTATCTCATGACTTCTATCTCCCTCAATTCTTGCTTCTAACTATTGTCACATATGCTCTCATACATGCCCCGACTTTTCTCAAGGTATTTATAGATAATTTGTACATAATTCTTACTGAACAAAAGATCTAAGTCATCTATGACTATGCTAATGTACATATATGTACACTTCTCTTGTCCTCTGAATGTAATCTTCTTCCACACTTTAGGAATTGATTCTTCCTTCATCATTTGATCTTCCAAGCCTTCAATTGGTGATTGGTCTGCACCAACAAATCATAGCTTTTATTGGTGATGACATGTGAAGGTTTGTGGACTGGATTGTGTTGGATTTGGGCCCTTTTGGGAACCCATCTCCCCACATTCCTAGGTGTGACCGAAGATGTAATGGTGTGGGGCATAGGTGGTTGCCTTGGGATTTGTGTCGAGAGTGCTTGTGAGTGTTGATTCGATCTTGTGAATGGAGGTGAAGCTATTTGAGCTTGTAAGCAGGTCTTGGGCACCCATATCTGTCTAGCATTTGGGAAAGCCTTTATTAACTGCTTTGGAACCCAAATAGAAACGATTTGTCTAGAATTTTGCCTAGGCTATTCCTTCCTTGTGATCCTCGATAGGGTAGCTCGTTTCTCACCCTTGGGTACCCAAATCTGCTTCAAACCATGAGGTACTCTATACTGTATAGGTTGGTGCTCATACTTCTTGATCATCGGCCTCCTTTGTGTCGTGTGTTGCCCTGCTTGCTTTCCTCGAATCCTCTTTGGAAAAGAAGGGAAATCCTTGTTGACTTATACACCTTCGTCGAGTGACAAGCTTCTGCACCATAGAACTTTGGACAAGAATAGCATTGTTATCCTCAGGTGGGTTCTTGGAGGGACCAGAATTTGGTGCCTTTTCTAGTGGCCTGAGTGCTTGATATTCTAATTCAATCGTGATGTGGTTTTGGCCTACCCAAGCCTGAAGAAGTCCACTTCTTAGGTTGAGGTTGACTGCATAATCATAGATCCAATCTTGGCCCAAGACAAGAGGTTCGGTAAGATCCTTGTCTTCACATACTAGCACTTTTACTGCCATTAGGACCTCTTGAACGTAGAGGGGAAGTTCCACCTCGCCCATGCAAGGGGTTTCCACACCTCCCAATCCTATGAGATATGCCTCGATAGGATTGACCTTCAATTGCAATTCTTGACAGTACAAAAGACGAACAGCATTAGTGGCTGCTCCTGAGTCAATTAAAGCTCTCATGGTCCTTGCACTCTCTCCTTGTCCTACCTCTAGGGTCATAAAAGGTCATCGATCGACTATCCTATGGGAACGTTCACCTGAAGCCTCGCACATGGCCATGTGATAGCCTAAAGATTCTTGAGTGTCAGGCATAGGCTGGTCTCTACCATGTCTTCTCTATTTCATTTGTCAGATGCGTTCTAAGGCTTCTGCCTGTGCTTCTTCCCTAATTCGCTTTTCCTCTTCCTTACGTTTCTTTGCAGTATTGAGTCGATTTAACATCTCCTCCGTGAGGGGTTCTTGATATAAATTGACTCTGCATCCATTTATGTAACTTGGTAGAATATTGCCTTCTACTGTGGCTAGTTGAATTGCTCCACTTGTGGAGATCCTATTGATAATCATTGGTCCATAGCCTCTCTTCTCTAACTTCCGTGCATGTTGCTTTAGGGTGTAGAATAGGACTAGATCTCCCACTTTCAAGCCCTTATCCTTCATGTGTGCATCGAAATATGCCTTTTGCCTCTTCTTGGCTGCATAAATTCCTGTTGCAGCCCTCAATCGTGTTTCACCTAATCGTTCAAGATCGAAGATTCTGGAGGATAGCTCATGGCCTATCCAGTCATGCTCTTGTGCAACTTTCAATGTAGGTATCAAAAAGTCCAATGGTAGCATTGCATTTTGGCTGAATACCATTTGAAAGGGTGTGGCTTGGAGTACCGTTTTATAGGCAACTCTGTATGCCCAAACAGCATGATGTAGCTGTTTGTCCCAATCAGAGCATTTATTATTAACCAATTTTTTCAATACATTGCATAGAATCTTATTTGTGCTCTCAGCCTGTCCATTAGCTTGTGGATGATAGGGGGCAGACTTCTTATGTATCACCAAGAATTCTTGGAGAAGGTTTTCTATGACTTCATTCAAGAAGTGTGTGCCTCTATCACTTACTAATTCTATTGGCAACCCATATCTAGTGAACACATTTTCAAATAAGAACTTTGTTGTTGTTTAAGCATTATTCTTCGTTGTGGCTTTCACTTCTACCCACTTGGTTAGATAGTCTGTGGCCACAATGATATACTCAGCATGTGAACCCTTAGCTGGGGGATTGATAGGACCAACAAAGTCTATTCCCCACTTAGAGAATGCATGTCCACCCATCATAGGTTTCAATGGCATCTCATCTTTGCGTATAGGATACAGAGTTTGTTGGCAAACATCACACCTCTTCACATAGGTATGTGCATCCATATGAAGGGTTGGCCACCAAAAACCTGCAAATAGTATTGCCTTGATCACCCGATCTGGTCCAAAGTGTCCTCCTGCTACACCTTGGTGAGCAGTCTCCAAGATCTTCAGATATTCGCTCTCATGGACATACAGTCTAAGATACCCATCTTTTCCTCGTTTGTATAGATTATCTCCAATGAGAGTATAATCTAAAGCTTCTTGTTCTAAGCTCCTTTGTCTGGACATTGTCATCTCCTGAGGGAATGTTTTCGTTCTCAGGAAGGCTACTAATGGTTCGCTCCAATCTGGCACTAAAGAAACTTGGTAAAGGGTGGCGTGTTCCACTGGTGGTTTAGTGCAACAGATTGGGCATTCCTTGCACATCCTATGGACATCTGCTTCCATAGTTGGCCAATGCACTCCGAATCTCTTTAATGTTTGTAAAGTTCTTTGTCTCGAGTAGTGTTGCTCTAATGCACCAACATGTGCTAATTGCAACCATTTTGCGTATTCATTATCTTCCACACAACATGCTAAGATCCCTTGATCTGTATGCTTGTACACACTTCTTGCCATTATATGGTACTTTTGGGCTTTTACTATCTCCCTATCTTGTGTGTTTATTACTGGGTGGTTAGGCCCGTATGTCATTACTGGCAATGGCTTAGGCCACTGAGGTACCACTTCCAAATTAAACAAGTAAGCATCAAGAAGATCATCTGATACTCCTTATGGGGCTTCTCCTGATGTGAGCCTCGAGAGATGGTTTGCTCTCAAATGATTTTTGCCTTTCCTCACCACAACATCAAAGTCATATTCCAGTAGCAAGAGGAACCACCTCACCAATCTGCCTGTATTGCATGGTTTGTTTACCAAGTACAACAGTGCTTGATGATCAGTGAAAAATTTAAACTTACTTGCAAGCAAATAATGTCTAAACTTTTTAACTGCATACACCATGCCTAATCCCTCTCGTTTGATGGTGGTATAGTTTTGTTCAACTGCATTCAACTGTCTACTCACATTGGCAATTGGAAGATCCATATTACCTTCACGGGTAGGTTCTGCAAGCACACATCCAATGGCATAATTGGATGCATCCACATGGACATGGAATGGCTTGTTCCAATCCAGAGTAGTCAAGATTGGTGTTGAACACAATCGCCGCTTAAGCTCATTGAAGGATTTCTCGCACTCATCAATCCACTCAAAATGATTCAAGAGTCCGTACGGAGGCTTTGCAATGATGGCATACATGTGAATGAAACATCGATAATAACCACAATGCCCCATGAAAGCTTGCACTTCCTTCACATTCCTTGGCCTAGGTAGTTCTGCAATAGCTCTCACTTTCTCTTCGTCAGTGGATATGCAGTTTTTTGACACTATGTGTCTTAGAATCTTGCCTTGCCTGACCATGAAAACACACTTTTATAGGTTCAAGCAGACTTGATATTCTTGACATTTATCAAAGATTTGTCTGAGTTCAGGTATATGGGTCTGTCTAATGTTGGAATGAGCACAGAGATCATCAACATAGACTTCCAAATTCTTCCTCAAGAACTCTTCAAAAACATGGCATATTAGTCTTTGAAAGGTTGCAGGAGCATTGGTGAGCCCAAATGGCATTACCCTAAAAGCGAATATACCCCACTCAATGGCAAAAGCCATTTTATGCTGATCTTCCGGTGCAATGGCTACTTGATTATAACCAGGGAACCCATCTAGGAAACTGTATACTTCCTTTCCTGCTACTCTTTCTAATAGATGCTCAGTGATAGGAAGTGGATAACTATCTCTGATAGTGGCTGCGTTAACCTTCTTCAAGTTAATGCATACACGTAACTTGCCATTCTTTTTGGGCACCACTACAATGGGGGATACCCATTCCGTGTGCTCAATTTCATAGATAAATCCAGCTTCAACCAAGCGATCTATCTCTTCTTTGATCTTGGTAGCATAGTTGTCATTGTACGTGTATGGCTTTTGTTTAGAGGGTCTGGCCTCTGAGGTCATGGGGACCATGTGGGAGCATATGTCGGGATCTACACCTTTTAGGTTCTTGTAAATCCATGCAAACACATCCCTATATTCTCATAGTAAGGTTATCAGCTCCCGCTCCTCATCTTTACTTAAGTCGTGTCCTATGTATGTGCATTGCTCCTCTCCTTCTTCTATGCCTACCACTATTTTCTTGGTGGTTTCTTTGTTATCATATGCCTCTCCTGCTTTTGCATCGCGTTTTGGCATTCTTATCATGACTCTCCTGTCTTCTATTTCATACTTCTTAAAGTTTTCTGGGACCTCAAACAAGGATTCTTCCTCCTCTGGTGAGACTTCTCTCTTCTTCCTCTTCTTTCCTTCACTCTTAGTGGTCACTTGTGTGGTTAATCTCACCTCATTTGTAATGTCTTCGTGTCTCTGAGGATGAGCTTCTACTTCATAGAAATATTCCTCATCTGATGCAAAGGGTGGGTCCATAATGATTGACTCTAGATTGGAGTCATTTGCATCCTCGAATGCATCAGTGCTAGGTTCACATTCTTCAATGCTTGTATCACACATGATTGGCTCTATTGTGAAGATTGAAATGTCATAGCCATCCTCGTCACAATGGGGTGTCCATTGCTCTTCATTGATGGCTACATACACAGTTGCTAAGATTTCCGCCCAACCATGAGGTTCAAACTCTTCGTCTGGAAATACTACAGGTGCATAGTCTGGGCCTTGAATTGATCTATGGGTATCTTTTTCACCTACCTCTCTGGCTTTTTCCCTCTTCTCTTCTTCTACTGCTACTTTACACATCCATAAGTGGGTGTCTTCATGCATCCATGAGGATCCTGATCCTATGGAATGCACTGACTCAGTGTCATCTTTGGCTCCATGGATGGGATTCCATTGAATGGGGGGTATGTCTCTATGAGAGAAATCTTTGAGATTCACTTTGGTTGTGACACCCAAGTGTTGTAGATACAAAGAATTGGTCCCCCAATCCTACACTACTTGCAATTGCCTCAAGAACGGTCTTCCCATAATCATCTCGTAGGCATGATTCTTGCTAAAGTCACATATAGAAAAAGTATGTTCAAAATCTACACCACAAGTGGTGAGAGTTATTCCTTCTAGTAGCCCTAAGGGTCTCTCAATGTGACCATCAGCCATTTGCAACTTCATTCTTGTTGGCCTGAGTGCTGGCTTGCCCCAACATTTCCATAAGGAAGTGGTAGCAATTGCAACTCCTGCACCTGAGTCCAAAATGTCCTTGGTTGTGTAACCCTGATGAGTGATCAGGAGATAGGTGTTTCCTTCCTCTCCTTCGCTCATGTCTCCTATCTTGTCCAGAGGTATTTTCAGTACTTTTCTATGAGATCCTACCTGGGAACGAGGTTTTGCTATGTCTGGCATTTGCTTGGCTACATGTTTCCACAATTCAAGCTTAACCTTGAGTAGCTCTTCTAAAGTGAGATTGCACTGCACTTTAGTATTCTTCACTACCTCTGTGTTCCTAGGTATGATTGAGTCTTCGTTTCTTATCATGACCGTGGGTGCTCTCATACAAGTAGACATTGCTTCCCATGGGCCTGTGAAGTGAGGTAGTTCTTGTAAAGAATTAGGCTCGAAGTCTAATCTCTCTTGAGATTGGGCACTTTCTTGCTCTCCATAGATGGAAGGAAGGTCTTGTAGGAATTGATCGTGTGTGTCATCCACAAGTTCATTGGGAGGAGGAACTTCACTTTCTTTGGCCCATTTCTCTTCTTGAATTTCTCGTAGGAATTTTGGTGAATACCGATTCACAAAAGAAGAGGTGTCTGGTTCAGTGGAGTTAGGCACATAAACTTCCTTGGGAGGAATGCTTATTCTATCATTTGCCCTATCCTTAGATTGGGAGTTGGCTCCTTTTCCAGACTTTTCAATTATCATCTCCAGTGTATCTAATAGACCATCAAAACACAATCCTGTTCTAGTGGAGCTAGGGCAATTGAAGAGGCGGCTGGACTCAAACATGGCTTGAGCCAATTTGGTTCATTCAAGCTCTAGGTCAGCTCTAGAGTAACATCTTTCATTATCTGTTACATTTGGCCCTTCCTGGATTCTGGCCTGATATGCTCTAAGCATCATATCTATATCCTCAGGAGTGGGATGTGCTAAGACTGATCCTACTCGGGGTGGTGGGTGGGTCACATGTGGTAAATTAGAAGGTTGAGGGATGGAAGGTGACGAGGATGGTAGTGGGGGTGATGTGTGAGAGTGTGTTTGAGATGTGATTTCTATGATCTTGGCTTTGGTCTCTCGCAAACTTTCCTCGAGTTCGCTCATCTTTCTTGCCCATTGCCTTTTCATGCGTTCACGGCTATCTCTCCAAGCTCTTGTTCTCTTCTTATTCTGGCTCTCAGTCTCGCTAACCTTCGCATTCTTCTCCTGGCCTAAGTCTTGGTTTTGCTTAAGTGTCTGAGCTCTTGTGATGACCTGCACCGGGGCCGTGGAAGTCACACTTCCTATGGAGTCTATCACTAGTCCAATAACATTGATAGGAGCGATTTTTGGCATATTCGCGGGGTTCTTGGGACACTCTCGTAACAAATGCTCCTTTCCACAATCTGGACACAAGCCTTGAATTGTCACAGATTGGGAGTGTAGGTAGCGGGCAATCACGAATGAGGTGATCTCCTTGACATTGAAAGCATGGTCCTCTAGGGAATGGAGGTCTTATCTGTCTAGGTTGAGGTCTAGAGTTGGGGTTTGCATACATGACGTTCGCGTATTCTGGCTCCCAACTAGTTTCACTCGGTTCTTCATAATAGTATGAATCACTATGCTCCGGTGACTGCATGTAGTAAGCTTGTGGGCTCTCAATATGGGTGGAGTCAAAACTGTGATCACTTGGGTCACTTTCTAAAAGCGAGGTGTCACTGGCACTAAAGCTCTATTTAGATTTTCTTCTGCAGCCGCATACTTCACTACGATTACATTGGCTGGAGGAGGGGGTTGCTGCACTAGGACTGGTTGTGGTCTTTACTGCCCTTGATAGGGTGGTTGGTAGGATTGTTGGGGTCTACTATACTGTTGTTGAGGGTACTGATTCTGGTATTTTCCTTGCTGCGGGTAAGCCTAGGGATAATTTTGTCTAACAGCTTGTTTGTTATAAGGGCAGTCTTGTGTAGTGTGATTGGTGTATCTCCTTTCTATGGTGCAGTATTGGCTGTTAGGACTAACCTGGGGTTGAGCCATGATAGGGCACACATTAGCCATATGGTCTCCTTCGCAAGTGTAGCATCGTTTTCTTGGGCCAAATCTTGGAATCTGCTTGCTCGAGACACCTAATTTTTGGGCTACCTTCTCGGCAAGATCCTCAATAGACGTGGATTGCGAGGATGTGAGGCTAGAAGAGCTATCTACGTCTTTATAGATCTTTGAGAGCTCTAACTCCTCCCCTAGATTATCCTCAATGTCTATGCACATGCGTACACACTCTTCTATGGATCTAGGGTCCTTCAAGTACACATATGATCTCAGCTTGGTACTTAACAACCCATCTAGAAACAAGGACACTTGCTTGGCTGGAGTGGGTAACTCTGGAGCAGGGCATCTCTCTAGGTATTGCCTAAACCTTCTTCCTGCAAGCCTCACTGTCTCTTGAGGTGTTTGCTTGAAGCTATATATCAAGGAAGATGTGTTATGCCTAATGCCACTTTTGGAAAACTCAGTGATGAATGCTTCAAGAAGTTGGTCTATACTTCTGTACTGATCTTGGTGAAGTAGTTGAAACCAAGTCAATGCAGTGTTCTTGAGTGTTAGGCCGAAAGCATTGTATTGAGTGAACAAGTCTTCCACTTGTTCAGCTCTCAAAACTTGCCTAAACTCTGCTACATGGTCATACGGGTCTCCTGTGCCATCAAAGCAATTCTTCATGGACTTTACTAATTGTGTGGGTCTTAAGGTTCTAGCGTGTTCTCTAGGCCTTGGGAGAGGGAATTCCTCTGCATTTCTTGGATTCCTCGGTTCCCTATATCTCTCCCGGTCCATTCTATCCGTCTCAGCCCTCGTTCTTTCTCTTCCAAGTGGGTTAGCAAAGCTCACCTCGGGTCTATCTCTACTCCGTTCTCTTTGAGTCCCATGAGCTTGAGATGTTCCAGCTCCTTGGTGACTATAAGACACAGTGGATCGAGGTTGGGGAAAAATAAATTTACCCTTCCAAGTGTATGCGTGTCTTCCATGCTCTGAGACCACAAAAATCCTCTCTAAAGCATCATCTAAGTAGGTCACTTTACCTAGGCTATCGTGGTCTTTGAATTCATAGATGGTAAGAGCTGGGGCACCAATTCTAGAGTGATTATTCTCGTATGAACCGACTTGCCTCGAGGGGTTTTTGGCTCCTTTCCTAAGTTCCCTTGCTCTATGTCTCCTACTTCGACCTCTAGGATTATGTTGCCAAATTCATTTGTTCTTTCTGGTTGACTAGCGACCACATACATTGTTCCCTTTTTATCAATGTAAGAACCATTTTCGAACTTAACTACCGGGTGTTCTAGTCCAATAGGTTGATGCTGGTTTTTAATTAGGACAACAGATCTTCTCAAACCATCCTGATAGATGCGTGCACCTAAGCAGTTGGTCTGGATATATTCCAATTGAGTCTTGTAGGGACCTTCAGGTCGTTCTAGGTATGCCACTCCTGAGCTACCTACAGGTCTTTCCATGTTATAAGACATCTCAGAGTCACTAGTTTCTGAGCCCAGAGCGTAAGGGTAATCGCTCAATTGTTGGGCCCAAGATCTGGCTATGTGGTTGACACTAGCCTCGGATGATCTAATACTTTGACGGTCTCTCCCTAGGTGTCTTCCCGATCTAAGGTTCATATGCCCTTTGTACGTTGCTAATTCTTTGATACCAATCACTTGTTCCTTTTGAATTCCTTTGTATATGTTTTCTTGTCTTTAATTAAGCGTCGTTAGGAGCACTTAAGTGTGTCGTACTTGATGTTCTTTGTCCACTTAGTTTAAGTTCTTTCCCTTTAAGTTTTCCCTTGACTACAATTTAGCCTATTCTCTTGAGAAATTAAAGGCTCTTCAAACTTGAGTATTCCTATCGGATCCCTAGTCAATTTGGACCACTACTCGCACTTAGCCTATGCTAAGAATGGACTAAGGGAGTTAAGAGATGTTCCAACCTCAAATTGCTCCTCCTTGCTATGCTTGTCTGCCCAAGAAGCCCGTTCCCAGGCCTGATCACATTGGCACTTGCTTTGATTTCTCCAAGAGCTCTCGATAATCCTGTAAAAATCCCAAGTTTAGCTCCAATTTGATCCTTCAATTGACACACAATTTATCTCAAACACTTTTAATGACCCTTTTTTTCCCCTTTTCTATTGCCCAAAAAAATTTCCTATAGAGGTCCCTTGGTGCACCTACCCCACAGAGGGTCAACTTCAAAATACCCTATCTGAGTATATGCCACGAGCTTTCCGACAAGCCCTAAAGCTCAAAAAACGGATTTTATATGAAAAAGTTATGACGGTTTAGGGTTTAGGGGGTTAAAGAGACAAACAGATCCTTTCAAGAGTTTAGTGTATTTTTCTAGGGCCTTTGTAAGTGCAAGAGTAATTGAGTATGCAATTATGCCCAAAATTTAGCCTAAATTTTCAAAAATTTACGCCTTTATTTTTTGCCAAAAATGCTTATCTATCACGATAGATGGTGTCTGTCGCGATAGACACTGGCTGTCGCGGGGGCTGCCTGTCGCGACAGACGGTGTCTGTCACGATAGACGAGGTCTATCGTCTGTCGTGGTTTGGTCTGTCACGATAGACGGGGTCTATCGTGGGGTCCTGTATGTCGTGATAGACGGTGTCTGTCGCGATAGACTGAGTCTGTCGTCTGTCGTACTTTTGGTCTGTTGCGATAGACGGTGTCTATCATGATAGACGCTGTTTGTCGTCTATTGTGAGCCCTGTCTATCGCGATAGACGGTGTCTGTCGTCTGTCGTGAGCCCTGTCTGTCGTGATAGACGGTGTTTATCGCGGGGTCTTGACTGTCGCGATAGACGGGGTCTATCGTGGTTTTCGATCTGTCGTGATAGACAGGTGTCTGTCGCGATAGACTGGGTCTATTGTCTGTCGTGGGCGCTGTCTGTCGCGATAGACGGTGTCTATCGCGATAGATAGGGTCTATCGTGGGGTGCTATCTGTCGCGATAGACGGTGTCTATCGCGATAGACGCTGTCTGTCGTGATAGACTGTGTCTGTCATGATAGATTGAAAAAATGCTAATTTTTTAGAAGTTTTTAGTGATTTGGAGTGCTCTCATGGTGTAGGTTATCGTGCCAAACATGCATTCAAAAAATATTAAGTTTTTCTGTCTGTCACGATAGACAAAGGTC
Source organism: Ceratopteris richardii (assembly GCA_020310875.1). Lineage (NCBI taxonomy): Eukaryota > Viridiplantae > Streptophyta > Polypodiopsida > Polypodiales > Pteridaceae > Ceratopteris > Ceratopteris richardii. The sequence continues at coordinate 135,468,148 of CM035422.1, forward strand.
GTCGTCACGAGACGTGTGTAGAGTCTGTCGTACCTGCGCAAGCTGCTTGAGATGGTGGTACAGCTAGAACCTACAGCAAAAGCTCAAAAAACACACAAAAATAGATAGCATGCAAGCTCTCTCTCGCTCTCTCTCACAAGTGAAATGAGGGAAATGAGGTGGGGAGTGGAATATGACCAAAAACTGAAATTTTTGTGAAGATGGAGATGGAGGTGGGAGATGGTGAGGATGATGATAGTGATGCAAAAAACTAGAAAAAATGAAGAAAGATAAGGAAAAGAAGGGATATTACCTATGACTCCAATGTCTCAACTCTACATCTTACCATCACACGCTCGTCATCGAAGCTCTCTCCCCGGCAATGGCACCAAATTTGGTGTCACTTTAGCACAATGGTGAGTACCAAGTGAGGAGATCCACCTCATAATTGTCAATCCGGGGTGGAGACGTGAGGAATAGTATGAAGATTACGAGCAAGTGTTGGCACAAGTGTGTGAGTGAGAAGCACACAAACATGCACACACATACACACACACGCGCACTCAAGGCAATAACAAGGGGAGGAACAATGGAGTTCTTTGCATTAGTCAAAAAGTCTCTTACATAAGCTCAATTCACAAACAATCTAACCTCAAAAATGAGCTCTCTAGCTCTTTTTATAGTTTTCTGACTAGCTTTGGCCTTGTCCAGACCTAGTGTCCGGCCTAGTTAAAAATTAGGTTCTAGAGCCTATTTGAGGGCTCCAACGGAGTCTAAAAATTATGAAAATTGGTACGTAGCTAATTCTAATACTCCTCAAGCTCGAGGACTCCTCGGCTTGAACAAAATGGAGTCTATTCTACCAAAAACGGGATTTACAATGTGTGTAGTTATGAAAATCACTTGAATTGGAAATACTATATACTTTATGGAAAAAAAATGATTGGGCCTTGTTGTCGTATTGTGCATGACTGCTCCGTTGTGCTTGTATGCTCTTCATATGACTTTAATGCCAACAGACACCCATCTATCACGATAGATAGGACCCCATGATAGAGACTCTCTATCGCGATAGACACCGTCTATCGTAACAGACCGAACAATGACGAATGATAGACCCCGTCTATCGCGACAGACACCCGTCTAACACGACAGAGAGCACCCCATGATAGACCTTGTCTATCGCGACAGACACCATCTATCGCGATAGACAGCCCCACGTGACAACCAGTGTCTATCGCAACAGACACTCGGCAAAAAATAGAGGGGTAATTTTTTGAAAATTTGGGCTAAAATTTGGCCATATTTGCATAATCAATCACCCATACCATTACAAAGGCCTTGATAAAATGCACTAAACTCCTCAAAGGTCCTGATTGTTTGTTTTAACCCACTGAATTGTCATAACTTTTTCATATGAAATTCGTTTTTTGAGCTCTAGAGCTTGTCAGAAAGCTCGTGCGTTGATTTTCAGATAGGGTATTTTGAAGTTGACCCTCATTGGGGTAGGTACACCAAGGGAGCTCTAGAGAAAAAAAAATTTTGGCAATACAAAAGGGGGGGAAAAAGGGTCATTAAAAGTGTCTAAAATAACTTGTCTGTCAATTGAAGGTAAAAATTTGAGCTAAACTTGGAATTTTTACAAGATCATCGAGAGCTTTTGGAGAAATCAAAGCAAGGGCCATTGTGTGTAGGCTTGGGAACGCACTTCCAGGGCTGACAAGTATAGCAAGGAGAAGTGACTTGAGGTTGGAACATCTCTCAACCCCTCAGTCCATTCTTAGCTTAGGCTAAGTGCGAGTAGTTGTCTTGATTGACTAGGGGTACGATAGGAATACTCAAGTTCTAAGAGCCTCTAATTTCTCAGGTCTAAGAATAGGTTAAATTGCAGTCAAGGGATAACTTAAGGGAAAAGAACTTAAATAAGTGGATGAAGAACATTAAATACGACAAACTTAAGTGCTCCTAACGATGCTTAATTAAAGACAAGAAAACACATACAAAGGAACTCAAAAGGAACAAGTGATTAGTATCAAAGAATCAGCAACATGGTTGTACAAGGATCATTGGGTTAATTGGAAGGGCATATGAACCTTAGATTGTGAAGACACCTAGGGAGAGACCATCAAAGTATTAGATCATTCGAGGCTAGTATCAACCATACAGCCAGATCCTGGGCCGAACAGTTGAGTGATTACCCCTATGCTTTAGACTCAGAAACCAGTGACTCTGAGATGTCTTATAGCATGGAAAGACCCATAGGTAGCACAGGAGTGGCATACCTAGAAAAACTAGAAGGTCCCTACAAGACTCAACTGGAATATATTCAGACCAACCGCCTAGGTGCTCGTCTCTATGAAGATGGTCTGAGAAGACTTGTTGTCCAAATTAAAAGCCCGGATCAGCCCATGGGACTAGAACACCCTGTAGTCAAGTTCGAAAATGGTTCCTACATTGAGAAAGAAGGAACAATGTATGTGATCACTAGCCAACCAGAAAGAACAGATGAATTTGGCAACATAATCTCAGAGGTTGAAATAGGTGACATAGAGCAAGGGAACTTAGGAAAGGAGCCAAACACCCCTCGAGGCAAGTCGGTTCTGACATAAATGGTCATGCCGGAGTGGGTTCTCCAGGACAATAGGAGCATAGATTTGCTCGTGAATCAAGAGACGGATAAGGCTTTTTGGAGTTATAAGCCTAAGAAGCCTAATGAAGTGGGAGCACTTACCATCTATGAATTCAAAGATCTTGATAGCCTAGGCAAAGTGACCTACCTAGATGATGCTTCTGAGAGGATCTTTATGGTCTCAGAGCATGGAAGACATGCATAAACTTGGAAGGGTGAATTTGTTTTTCCCCAACCTCAATCCATTGTGTCTTATGGTCACCAAGGAGCTAGAACAACTCAAGCTCATGGGACTCAAAGAGAAAGGAGTAGAGATAGACCCGAGGTGAGCTTTGCTAACCCATTGGGAAGAGAAAGAACGAGGATAGAGACTGACACGATGGACAGGGAGAGACATAGGGACCCACGAAATCCAAGAAATACAGACGAATTCCCTTTGCCAAGGCCTAAACAACACACTAGAACCTTAAGGCCCACATAATTGGTTAAGTCCATGATGAATTGCTTTGATGGCACAGGAGACCTGTATGACCATGTAGTAGAGTTTAGGCAAGTTTTGAGAGGTGAACAAGTGGAAGACTTGTTCACTCAATACAATGCTTTTGGCCTAACTCTCAAGAACATTGCAAGATTAGTACAGAAATATAGATCAACTTCTTGAAGCATTTGTCACTGAATTTTCCAAGAGTGGTATTAGCATAACACGTCCTCCCTGATATACAACTTCAGGCAAACACCTCAAGAGACAATGAGGCTCGCAAGAATAAGGTTTAGGCAATACCTAGAGAGATGCCGTGCTCCAGAGTTACCCACTCCAGCCAAACAAGTGGCCTTATTTCGAGACGGATTGTTAAGTACCAAACTGAGATCATATGTGTACTTGAAGGACCCTAGATCCATAGAAGAATGTGTATGCATGTGCATAGACATTGAGAATAATCTAGGGGAGGAATTAGAGCTTGCAAAGATCTATAAATAGTTCTACTAGCCTCGCTTCCTCACAATCCACATGAATTGAGGATCTAGCAGAAAAGGTAGCTCAAAAATTAGGCGTCTCTAGCAAGCAGATTCCTAGATTTGCCTTAGGAAAACGATGCTATACCTGTGGAGGAGACCATATGGATAGTGTGTGCCCTATCATGGCTCAACCCCAAGTAAATCCTAATAGCCAATACTACACCATAGAAAGGAGATACACCAATCACACAACACAAGACTGCCCATATAACAAACAAGCTGTTAGACAAAATTATCCTCTGACTTATCCATAGCAAGGAAAATACCAAAATCAGTACCCACAACAGTAGTATGGTAGACCCCAGCAACCCTATCAACCACCCTATCAAGGGCAGCAAAGACCACAACCAGTTCTAGTGCAGCAACCCCCTCCTCCAGCCAATGTGATTCCACTGAAGTATGCAGTTGCAAAAGAAAATCCAAATAGAGCTTTAGTGCCAGTGACACCCTTGCTTTCAGAAAGTGATCCAAGTGATCATAGTTTTGACTCTACCCATATTGATAGCCCACATGCTTACTACATGCAGTCACCCGAGCATAATGAATCATACTATTATGAAGAACCGAGTGAATCTAGTTGGGAGCCAGAATATGCCAATGTCATGTATGTGAACCCCAACTCTAGACCTCAGCCTAGGCAGATAAGACCTCCATTTCCTAGAGGGCCTTGCTACCGATGTTAGGGAGATCACCTCATTCGTGATTGCCCTCTATGAGCACTTACACAAACCCAATCTGTGACAATTCAAGGCTTTTGTCCAGATTGTGGAAAGGAACACTTGTTTCGATAGTGTCTCAAGAACCCCACCAATATGCCAAAAATTACTCCAATCAATGTTATTGGGTTAGTGGTAGACCCCATGGGAACTGTGACTTCCATGGCCCCGATACAAGTCATCACGAGAGCTCAGGTATTTAAGCAAAACCAAGACTTGGGCCAGGAAAAGAATTTGGAGTTTAGCGAGACCGAGAGTCAGAATAAGAAGAGGACAAGAGCTTGGAGAGAAAGTCATGAACGTATGAAAAGGCAATGGGCGAAGAAGATGAACGAACTCGAGGAAAGTCTACGAGAGACCAAAGCCAAAATAATAGAAATCACATCTCAAACACACTCTCTCACATCACCTCCACTACCGTCCCCATTACCTTCCATTCCCCAACCTTCTAGTCCACCACATGTAACCCACCCACCACCTCAAGTAGGATCAATCTTAGCAGATCCCACTCCTGAGAACATAGACATGATGCTTAGGGCATATCAGGCCAGAATCAGGAAGGGCCAAATATAACGGATCATGAAATGTGTTACCCTAGAGCAGACCTAGAGCTTGAATGAACAAAACTTTGCGCCAAGATGGTGGAATTGGCTCAAGCCATGTTTGAGGCCAGTCGCCTCTTCAATTGCTCTAGCTCCTCTAGAACACCATTGCATTTTGATGTTGGAGAGGTTAATTGCAAGGTCTGGAAAAGGAGTCACCTCCCAGTCTAAGGAGAGTGCAAGTGATAGAATAAGCGTTCCTCCCCAGGAAGCTTACATGCCTAACTCCAGTGAACCAGGAAGCTTACATGCCTAACTCCAGTGAACCTCTTCTTCTATGAATCGGTATTCACCAGAATTCTTGCGAGGGATTCAAGAAGAGAAATGGGCTAAAGAAAGTGAAGATCCTACTCCAATTGAACTTTTGGATGACACACACGATCAATTCCCACGACATTCCTTCCATTTATGAAGAGAAGGAGAGTGCCCAATCCCATGAGAGATTAGACTCCGAGTCTAATTCCTTACAGGAACTACCCCATTTCACAGGCCCATGGGAAGCTAAGTCTACTTGTATGAGAGCACCCACGGTCATGATAAGAAACGAAGACTCAATCATACCTAGGAATATGGAGGTAGTGAAGAATACTAAAGTGCAATGCAATCTCACTTTAGAAGAGCTACTTAAGGTTAGGCCAGAATTGTGGAAACATGTAGCCAAACAGGTGCCAGATGTAGCTAAACCTCGTTCCCAGGTAGGATCTCATAGAACAGTGCCAGAAATACCCTTGGACAAGATAGGAGACATAAGCGAAGGAGAAGAAGGAAACACCTATCTTCCCATTACCCATCAGGGGTACATAACCAAGGCAATTTTGGACTCGGGTGCAGGAGTTGCAATTGCTACCACTTCTCTATGGAAGCATTGGGGCAAACCAGCACTCAGGCCAACGAGAATGAAATTGCAAATGGCCGATGGTCACATTGAGAGACCTTTAGGACTACTAGAAGGGATAGCTCTCACCACTTGTGGTGTAGATATTGAACATACTTTTGCTATATGTGACTTTAGAAAAAATCAAGCCTACGAGATGATTCTAGGAAGACCACTCTTGAGACAATTGCAAGTAGTACAGGGATTGGGGAACCAATTCCTTATATTTGCAACACTTAGGTGTTACAACCAAAGTCAATCTCAAGGATTTCTCTCACAAAGACGTGCCCCCTATTCAATGGAATCCCATCCATAGAGCTACAGACGATACAGAGTCAGCGCATTCCATAGGATTAGGAACCTCATGGATGCATGAAGATACTCACTTATGGATGTGCAAAGTAGTAGTAGAAGAAGAGAAAAGAGAAAAAGCAAGAGAGGTAGGTGCAAAGGAAACCCATAGATCAATTCAAGACCTAGCCTATGCACCTATAGTATTTCCTAACAAAGAATTTGAACCTCATGGTTGGGTAGAAATTTTAGCAACAATGGATGTAGCCATCAATGAAGAACAATGGACACCCCACTGTGACGAGGATGGCTATGACATTTTAGTCTTCACAATAGAGCCAGTCATGTGTGATTCGATTATTGAAGAATGCGAACCTATCACTGATGCATTCGAGGACGTAAGTGACTCGAATTTAGAGTCAATTATTATGGATCCACCTTTTGCATCAAAAGAGGAATATTTCTACGAAGTAGAAGCTCACACTCAGAGACATGAAGAAATAACGAATGACGTGAGATTAACCACACAAGTGACCACTAAGAACGAAGGCCAGAAGAGAAAGAAGAGAGAAGTCACACCAGAGGAAGAAGAATCTTTGTTTGAGGTCCCTGAAAATTTCAAGAAGTATGAAGTTGAAGATATGAGAGTCATGATTAGGATGGCTAAACGTGAAGCAGTCATAGGAGAGGCCTATGATAACAAAGAAACTACAAAGAAAATTATAGTGACCATAGAGGAAGATGAAGAGCGATGCACATACATAGGACACGGCCTAAGTGAAGAAGACGAGCAGGAGTTGATAACTTTACTACAAGAATATAGAGATGTGTTTGCATGGAGTTACAAGGACCTGAAAGGTGTAGACCTTGACATATGCTCACATACGATCCCCATGACCTCAGATGCCAGACCCTCTAAATAGAATCCATACACATATAATGACAACTATGCTGCCAAGATCAAAGAAGAGATAGATTGCTTGGTTGAAGCTGGATTTATCTATGAAATCGAGCACACTGAATGGGTATCCCCCATGGTAGTGGTGCCCAAAAAGAATGGCAAATTACGTGTATGCATTAACCTGAAGAAGGTTAATGCAGCCACTATCAGAGATAGTTATCTACTTCCTATCACTGAGCATCTATTAGAAAGGGTAGCAGGCAAGGAAGTGTATAGTTTCTTGGATGGGTTCTCTAGTTATAATCAAGTAGCCATTGCACCAGAAGATCAGCATAAGACAACTTTTGCCACAGAGTGGGGCATATTTGCTTTTCAGGTAATGCCATTTGGTCTAAACAATGCGCCCACAACCTTCTAGAGACTGATGTGCCATGTGTTTAAAGAGTTTCTGAGGAAGAACTTGGAAGTCTATGTTGATGATCTCTGTGCTCATTCCAACATTAGACAGACACATATACCTGAACTCAGACAAATCTTTGACAAATGTAGAGAATATCAAGTCTGCCTGAACCCAGAAAAGTGTGTTTTCATGGTCAGGCAAGGCAAGATTCTAGGACACATTGTGTCAAAGAATGGCATATCCACTGACGAAGAGAAAGTGAGAGCTATCACAGTACTAACTAGGCCAAAGAATGTCAAGGAAGTGCAAGATTTCATGGGGCATTATGGCTATTAGCGACGTTTTATACACATGTATGCCATCATTGCAAAGCCTCTGTATGGAATTTTGACCAATTTTGAGTGGACTGATGAATGTGAGAAATCGTTCAATGACCTTAAACAGCAATTGTGTTCAACACCAATCTTGACTACACTAGATTGGAACAAGCCATTCCATGTCCATGTGGATGCATCCAATTATGCTATTGGGTGTGTACTTGCACAACAAACTGGTGAAGGTAACATGGATCTTCCAATAGCTTATGCCAGTAGACAATTGAATGTAGCTAAGTGAAATTATACCACTACTGAGAGAGAAGGATTAGCATGGTATATGCAGTTAAAACGTTTAGACACTATTTGCTTGCAAATAAATTTAAATTTTTTACTGATCATCAAGCCCTACTGTACTTGGTAAACAAGCCATGCAATACAGGTAGATTACTAAGATGGTTCCTCTTACTAATGGAATATGACTTTGAGGTAGTCATGAGAAAAGGCAAGACTGACTTGAGAGCATATCATTTCTCGAGGCTCACATCAGGAGAGACCCCACAAGGAGTATCAGATGACCTTCATGATGCTTACTTGTTTAATTTAGAGGTTGTACCACAGTGGGCCAAGACCTTAGTGCAGTACTGATATATGGGCCTAAACATCCTGTAGTAAACACTCAAGATAGGGAGGTAGTAAAAGCCCAAAAGTACCATATCATGGCAAGGAGTATGTATAAACATACAAATCAAGGAATATTATCTTGTTGTGTGGAAGAGGATGAGCACGCAAAGTGGTTGCAATTAGCCGATGTGGGTGCATTAGAGAAACAATACTCGAGGCAAAGAACCTTACAAACACTGAGGAGACTCGGAGTGCACTAACCAACTATGGAAGCAGATGTCCATAGAATGTGCAAGGAATGCCCAACCTGCCGTACTAAACCACCAGTGGAACATGCCACTCTCTATCGGGTGTCTTTAGTGCCAGATTGGAGCGAACCATTAGTAGCCTTTTCGAGAACAAGAACCTTTCCCCAAGATATGACATTGGCTAGACAAAGGAGCTTAGAACAAGAAGCTTTAGACTATACTCTCATTGGATATAATCTATATAGACGAGGAAAAGATGGGTATCTTAGATTATGTGTCCAGGAGAGCGAATATCTCAAGATCTTGGAAACTGCTCACCAAGGTGTAGCAAGAGAACACTTTGGACCAGATAGAGTGATCAAGGCAGTCAGGTCTTTGGTGGCCCACACTTCACATGGATACACATACGTATGTGAAGAGGTGTGATGTTTGTCAGCGGACTCAATACCCTATACGTAAAGATGAGATGCCATTGAAACCTATGATGGGTGGATGTGCATTCTCTATGTGGGGAATAGACTTTGTCGGTCCTATTAATCCCCTAGCTAAGGGTTCCCATGATGAATACATTATTGTGGCCACTGACTATCTAACCAAATGGGTAGAAGTAAAAGCTACCACAAAGAATGACGCCCAGACAATAGCTAAGTTCTTATTCGAGAATGTGTTCACTAGATACGGGATGCAAATAGAGCTAGTTCATTATCACTATGTATGAGAAAAGGTTCTAAGCAAAGAGATTCAAATATCATATGTGTCCACTCATCAACAATGTGCAGATATTCTAACCAAAGCATTGGATGGTACAAAGCTTTGCAAATTCAAGGCTATGATTGGTTTGCACGTAATCTTGGAAGATTGAAGACCTCAAGCATACTTGGCTTGAGTGGGAGCTATTGGAGCAAGTCTATGACAAGCTTAAGTATTGGCTTGAGTCCCACAAAGTCATAGAAGAAGCCTTAAAATGAAGACTATGTAAAGTTCACTTGCGAACTACCTCTTGTAACTTTTGAAGAGTTTACTTAATGTAAAAGTGAAAGAATCTTAAGTGGTTGAGTCCACTTGATCAAAAAGGGAAAGAGGAGCCACGAATTTGTGATTTGTGGTAGGTAGAGAATCAAATCAATCATTGATTGATTGGAGACCTCCAAGAGCTGAGCTTTATGCCATATCAAGGTGTGATTCCAAGGCACACATATGTATCAGTAAGTCCATTGTATTGTACAAGCAATGTACTTTCATTTTCATGATCATTTGGGTTCATATTTCCATGTTCTTGTGAAGTGTTCTACTCACTGCCATATTTCTCAGTTTTCTCAGTCAGATTGCAAAGATGGTTTCTCTGAGCTTGGTGCATCATTTTAAGTGATTTAACTTGGTAAAATTATCTCTATAAGTCTACTATATGCTCACCAATTTTCATTTCATTTGAATGTTGCAATCTTTAGTTATGTTCAGGTGAAGTCAACAGTGTCTGTTGATTTTCACTTCTCTGTCAGGTACCCGACTTTTTCACTCATCTTGTCAGAGGTGTTTCTCAGTGTGTAATTATTCAAATTCAATGATTTAAAGCTCGTTAGATTCAAATTACTGTCCAGTATAAGCATACAGATTTTCATAACCATTGGATTCTTAAATCTTGAGGTATGTTCATTGTTCTACTCACTGGTCTCAAACTATAGCAGCCCGTGAAAATCGGGATGATGTCATCACTTGTTAAAACTCATTCTTAGTGTGTGGTTCATTATTTTTTATGAGATTACTCTTGAAAGTTAGCTCTTTAAGCTAACTAGACTTCCCCAAGAGGAATTAAGTTAATTGCTGCTGTGCTCAGAGAATTATGCAAAACACTGGATAGGTGTATGAACCAAAATAACAAGTTCTTCACCTCTGAGCTAACTCCAACTTATCTGTTTTGATCTATCTTTTTGAGAGTGATCTTCAAAGGTACATAGGGTGTCTAATACATCCATTGACAAGCTAAAAAGGCCCATCATATACTCCTAGAGTTCATTTGGCTGGTGTAGATCAAAGATTTTGCAACACCTCTTCATCTTCAAGCACATACCTATACATCTCTTCACAGTGGTATTAGAGCAAGGTTGGACAACATGGCAGATGGATTTCTTTCATCAATTGACAAATTGGATAGAGGTAATTACTCAGCTTGGTCATTAAGGATGGAAGCTTATCTCCAAGGTAGAAGTTTATATGGTTATGTGGCTGGAGATGAAGTTATGCCAAGTTTCAAGAACAAAAGTCAACCAACACAAGAAGAGCAAGAGAGATTGAGCACATGGTGCTCCAAGGATGCACTTGCAAGGTTTTATCTCCTCAACTCTATCTCAGATTTTTTATTGCCTCACATTAGAAGTTGTAAGACATCTTAGGAAGTGTGGGATGCACTTGAAGCTTTCTTTTCTTCAAGTACTAAAGCTAGGAAGCATCAACTATGGCTGGATTTCACAACTCTGAAGAAGGCTCCCAAACAAAATGTGACTGATTTTGTCACAAAGCTCAAGGACATAGCAGATCAGTTGGGAAGCATTGGAGAGGTAATAGATGAAGAGCAAATTGTAAGGCAGGTCATCAATGGCTTGAAGGCAGATGACAAGTGGGAAGCATTCACCACAGCTATGGATTTGTACATGGACATGCATGTACCCGATTTCAATACACTCATTGGACAGCTACTTACTCAAGAGGCAAAGCTTATCAAAAATGGAGAAAGCTCTAAAGGTAATCAATCTTCAGCTTTATACACTGATAAAAGCAAGTCCAAAGATAACAAAGGAAAGGCAAAGAAAATGGATGATGAAGCAGGTACATATCAAGCTAACTATGCAGGTAGAGGAAGACATGGCAGAGGTAGAGGAAGAGGAGGTAGACAAGGCAGGGGGAGATCCCAAGTCTCCAACTCATGTTCTATTTGTGGATTAACTAATCATACAACTGAAAATTGCTTTAGGAATTCCAGGAATCAAAGAGGCAAAGGATACAATAGAGGAAGTTATAGCTACTCAAGAGGAAGGTTCAACAATTACCATGGAAATTACAACAACTACAATCATTCAAACTATCAAGGAGGCTACAAAGGAAGGAGAGACTACAATAACTATACAGAAGACTCAAACAAAGAGGATTCATTATTGATCATGAACATGGCTATGCCACAAGGTAAATCTGATGAGCATGTTTTCTACATAGATTCAGGTTGTTCAAATCATGTGGCAGGAAATGTGGCACCCCTATCAGATTTAGAAGATCCAAGGAATAAGCATGAGGTACAAACAGGAGATGACACAAAACATCCTATGGAGAAAATAGGAAATGTCAAAGCACCTGATGGAAACATCAACCTACTCAGTAAGGTACTCTATGTCCCTACCATTACAAAGAATTTGATAAGTGTTTGGCAGATAGTAGAGAAAGGGTTGCAAGTCAGGTTCACAAAAGCAGGAGCATTTGTTGAAGATCAAGTCAAGGATTCAGAAGAATTGCAGAAGGTGAAAAGGAAGGTATATTGTTCACATTTGAATTACAAGACACTAGAAATATTTCTCTCTTTATTTATGGTAGTCAGACACTCACACAATTGGAAGTATGGCACAAAAGGTTAGCACATATTGGTGAAAGGTCATTAAAGCAAATTTGCAGGGACCAAAGTGTACTTGGACTCCCTAATCTGTCAAAACAACATATGATTTATAAGTGTAGTGCATGTCAATTTGGAAAGTTTCACAGGTTACCATTCATGAAGAAAGGTTATATACATGGAGATCTCTTGGAGTTGGTTCATACAGATGTATGGGGACCTAGCAAGAAAGCTTCAATATCTGGATCAAGGTATTATGTCTCCTTTATTGATGATTGAAGCAGATGGACTATCCTATTCTTTATGAAACACAAAAATGAAGTTTTTTCATGTTTCAAAAAATATTTGGCTCTTGTGGAGAATCAAACAGGTAAATCACTAAAAAGGCTAAGGTCAGATGGAGGGGGAGAATACTTCTCCCATGAGTTTGATTCTTTTCTTCAAGAAAGAGGAATCAAAAGAGAGGTAACTACAAGGTACACTCCTGAGCAAAATGGAGTGGCAGAAAGGAGGAATAGGACAATTGTTGAAGCTGCAAGGTCTATGTTAAATGAAAAGCATTTACCTAATTACTTATGGGCTAAGGCTGTATCTACAGCCACTTACTTGATTAACAAGTTGCCTTCAAAATCCCTTGATGGGATGACTCCATATGAGGCTTGGAATGGAAGAAGACCAAGCTTAGATCATTGTAAAATTTTTGGATGTATTGCTTTTGCTCATTTTCCTTCACAAGTTAGAGGCAAGATAGATCCAAAGGGAGAAAGGTGTGTATTTATTGGATATGACAACAATCAAAAGGGCTACATGTTATACAACCCTACCAACAAAGGATTCTTGGTAAGCAGAGATGTAGTTTTTTATGAGAACAATTCATGGTATGAAGATTCATGCAGGAAGGTCAATTTACCATATGATCTTGAAGAAGATTTTCCAAAGCTTGGTAGAGAACAACCAAAGATTGAAGAACAAGACACCTCAGAGGATGATGAAGAATCTCAGATGGAAATGATCAAAGCATGGAAGTCTAAAGGTAAAGCAAAATTGCAGGAACTTGGACATGAGGCAGAATCATCACATCATGGCCTAAGAAGATCTATGATGGAAAAGAAAAAACTAGAAAGGTATGGGTTTGACACCTCATTAGTAACTAAACATTCTATCTACATAGCACAGGACATAAACCAAGAGGAGCCATCATCATTTGAAGAGGCCAAAGCAAAAACAGAGTGGAAGAATGAATGAAGGAAGAGATTGAAGCACTTGAGGAAAACAACACTTGGGATTTGGTGCCCAAGACTTCATCCATGAAGGTAATAGGCTCAAGATGGGTCTATAAACTCAAGAAGAAGTCTGTTGGTTCCATTAACAGGTATAAGGCAAGGCTTGTAGCAAAAGGCTTTGCACAAACTCAGGGAATTGATTATGAGGAGACCTTCTCTCCTGTGGCAAAGATGCCTACTATTAGGGTTTTGCTTAGTATTGCCTCTTCCAAGAATTGGAAGATACTTCTACTAGATGTAAAGAATGCATTCTTGAATGGTTGGATAACAGAAGAGGTATATATGGCACAACCACCTGGTTTTGAGAATCAAGTTTTTATCCTTATTATGTGTGTAAACTTAACAAAGCATTGTATGGTCTCAAGCAAGCTCCAAGAGCTTGGAATTTCAGGCTTGTTTCATTCTTGCAAGACAAAGGCTTTCAACAAAGCAAGGCAGATCCTTCACTCTTTATTAAAAAGAGTAATTCTGAGGTCATCTACTTATGTGTATATGTAGAGTAATTCTGAGGTCATCTACTTATGTGTATATGTAGATGATATTATATTGACAGGAAATGATGCAGATGGTATGAAGAAGATCAAAGATCAGATGAGAGAAGAGTTCAAGATAAGTGATTTGGGTTCACTTACCTACTTCCTAGGCTTGGAAGTTGTCTATAAAGATCATGGTTTGTTTCTCACTCAAAGAAAGTACATTAAGGACATGTTGGCAAAATTCAAGATGCAAGATTGTAAGATTGCAGGTACTCCAATGGAGGTCAATCACAAATTGAGCTCACATGAAGGTGAAGTCATAGAGGACATCACATCATATCAAAGTCTAGTGGGTAGTCTCAACTATGCCACATTGACAAGAGTAGATATATGTTACAGTGTGAGTGTGCTAAGTCAATTTATGCACACACCAAGGAAACCACATATGGATGCTGCCAAAAGGATTCTCAAGTATCTCAAAGGAACCATAAATGAAGGACTTTATTATCCTTATGTATCTGATTTAGGTTTGAAGCTATTTTCTGATGCAGATTGGGCTGGCTCCAAGGAAGATAGAAGGAGCACTTCAGGTTATCTTACCTTTGTAGGTTCAAAGCTTATTTCATGGTCATCCAAGAAGCAACCCACAGTTGCTCTCTCTTCTACTAAAGCTGAATATAGAGGTCTTGCCATAGCTACACAAGAAGCTATGTGGATGAAGACATTATTCAAAGATCTTGGATTGGAGTTTGGAACTCCAACTATTTTTTGTGACAATATGAGTTCTATTCATTTGGCTGCTAATCCTATTTTTCATGCAAGGACTAAACATATTGAAGTTCATTATCACTATGTACGACAAAAGGTTCTAAGCAAAGAGATTCAAATATCATATGTGTCCACTCATCAACAATGTGCAGATATTCTAACCAAAGCATTGGATGGTACAAAGCTTTGCAAATTCAAGGCTATGATTGGTTTGCAGGTAATCTTGGAAGATTGAAGACCTCAAGCATACTTGGCTTGAGGGGGAGCTGTTGGAGCAAGTCTATGACAAGCCTAAGTATTGGCTTGAGTCCCACAAAGTCATAGAAGAATCCTTAAAATGAAGACTATGTAAAGTTCACTTGTGAACTACCTCTTGTAACTTTTGAAGAGTTTACTTAATGTAAAAGTGAAAGAATCTTAAGTGGTTGAGTCCACTTGATCAAAAAGGGAAAGAGGAGCCACGAATTTGTGATTTGTGGTAGGTAGAGAATCAAATCAATCATTGATTGATTGGAGAATGATTGAGGGAAGTTAGCCTCCCTAACTCAACTATAAATAGATGGCCGTTTTAGTCGTGGTTAGAGAGACCTATGTGAAGACCTCTAGGATCTGAGCTTTATGCCATATCAAGGTGTGATTCCAAGGCACACATATGTATCAGTAAGTCCATTGTATTGTACAAGCAATATACTTTCATTTTCATGATCATTTGAGTTCACATTTCCATGTTCTTGTGAAGTGTACTACTCACTGCCATATTTATCAGTTTTGTCAGTCAGATTGCAAAGATGGTTTCTCTGAGCTTGGTGCATCATTTTTAGTGATTTAACTTGTTAAAGTTAGCTCTATACGTCTACTATATGCTCACCAAGTTTCATTTCATTTTGATGTTGCAATCTTCAGTTATGTTCAGTTGAAGTTAACAGTGTCTGTTGATTTTCACTTCTCTGTCAGGTACCCGACTTTTTTACTCATCTTGTGAGAAGTGTTTTTCAGTGTGTAGTTATCCAAATTCAATGATTTAAAGCTTGTTGAAATTATCGTACTGTCTAGTATAAGCATACAAATTTTCATAATCATTGGATGCGTAAAGCTTGCGTTATGTTTATTTTTCTTCTCACTGGTCTCAAACTGTAGTAGCCCGTGAAAATCGGGATGATGTCATCACTTGTTAAAACTCATTCTCAGTGTGTGGTTCATTATTTTTTATGAGATTACCTTTGAAAGTTAGCTCTTTAAGCTAACTAGACTTCACCCCAGAGGAATTAAGTTAATTGCTTCTATGCGCAGAGAATTATGCAAAACACTGGACAGGTGTATGAACCAAAATAGCAAGTTCTTCACCTCTGAGCTAACTCCAACTTATCTGTTTTGATCTATCTTTTTGAGAGTGATCTTCCAAGGTACATAGGGTGTCTAATACATCCATTGGCAAGCTAAAAGGGCCCACCATATACTCGTGGAGTTCATTTGGCTGGTGTAGATCAAGGATTTTGAAACACCTCTTCATCTTCAAGCACATACCTATCCATCTCTTCACACCTTTTGCATTTGTGCAACTTTGAAATTTGGTAGTCCATGGACAATCTCCTTTGACTGCATCAATTTCAGCCTTTCCAAGTTTGCATGTCTAATCCGTTTGTGCCACGTCTCTATATCAGCAATAACTCTTGCATCTTTTGCAAACATGGTTGCATTCATTTCAAGAATCTTCACATTTAAGGTGAACATCCTACCCACTTTGTTTCCTTTGGCAACCAATCGTTCATCCTGCTTGTACTCTTCTACATATAATCCATCAACATTGAACCTGACTTCTAGTCCTTGGTCAACCATTTGTCCAATAGAAACCAGATTCTTTGTTATATTAGGAACATGCAGCTCATCAGCAAGATGTTTTACCTTTCCATCCTCCATTGATAGTGCTATTGTTAACTAACTCCTGATGATACCCCTCACCTTTTGGGGAGGTCTAGGCTCAGTATTCGAGGTGAATTCAAGCGCATACGGAGACCAGAGACTCTTCTGTTGCTGCCCAGCCGCGTAGTGATCCTATTTACTCTCTCTCTCTCCATGATGGTGAGCCTCCCCCACATGGCTTCACACATGGGTGCCACATGGCACTCATGTGTGAGCCCATCTAATTACAAAGCTAAGAGGTGGTTAACACCTCTTCTTAGGGGTACTCCATATAACATTTCCTTCCCCTTAGTTCCATTTTTGTCCTCAAAAATGGTATTGGAAGGTCTGAAAAAAAAGAGAGAAATAATAGTATCACCACTCCCACTATATCCCCATGTATAGAAATACATGGTCCTGTCTCCGTGTTGTTTCCCCATATCCTTCCCCTTAAGAAGACTCTTGGGAAGGTAATCTAAAACTGGGAAACCGTCTCTGAAGGGTGCTAACCCGCTCCCATGTGGCACTATCTTCTGAACTATCTTTCCACTTTACTAGACACTCTTTATACAAGTGACTCCTCGTCCGTTTCTCTCGAGTGCGTAGTATGCTCTCAGGCTCATGTGGAATAGATTGAACAGAGATAGGCTCTACTACCTCACTATCTGGAATGAGGTTGTCAGATTCACCCAGCCTTTTCTTAAGCCGGCTAACATGGATTTGACTATTCTCTAGAAGTTGGAGCAAGTAAGCCATCTTTCCTATTCTCTTAAGTATTTGGAAAGGTCCACAATACCTAGGAGATAGTTTTGGACAAGGTCCCGTCTTCATGGTTTCAGACCTAGATGAAACTGTAAGATAGACCTGCTCTCCTACCTCAAAGTTAATATCTCTCCTTTGAGGGTCAGCATAGGCTCTAGCTCTATCCTGAGCTCTCCTAATGCTGTCCTTAGCAAGCCTAAGCATATCGTTCATCTCTTCCAAGGAGTCCTTTGCAGCTTGAACCTTTTCATTCTGCAACCCTACTGCATAAGGAGCTCTTGGCTGAAACCCATACATAAGCATAAATGGACTATGCCCGGTGGAAGAGTGCTTGGCACTATTATATGCAAACTCTACTATAGGTAAGTACTCTTCCCAATTAGTTTGCCTTTCATTTACATATGCTCGAAGCATATCCTCTAGGATTTGGTTAACCCTTTCTGTTTGCCCATCCGACTGTGGATGCTCGACCGTACTCATGCTAAGTCTCGTATCCAACCTTTTGAAGACCGCTCTCCAGAAGTGGCTAGTAAACTTCCTATCCCGATCGGAAACTATGTCTAAAGGAAAACCATATAACCGGTATAGGTTCTCTACAAATAGTCTAGCCAACTCTGGTGTCTTCACTGTAGTACGTGTCGGAATGAACCTAGCAATTTTGGTCAACCTATCCACAATTACCCAGACTGAGTCGTGCCCTCTCTGTGTCTTAGGTAGTCCGACTATAAAGTCCATGGAGATACTCTCCCACTTCCCATTAGGAATATCCAAAGGGTGGAGTAGTCCTCCAATCCTCAACCTCTCAGCTTTGTTGACCTGGCATTTATTGCACTTAAGCACATACTCTAGGACGTCCTTATGAAGTCCAGGCCAATAAAACTGCCTCTTAACAAGATCATAAGTCTTGTTAACTCTTGGGTGTCCCGCACTAGGTGTGTCATGACACTCATACAAAATATGCCATCTCATCTCAGTATCTCTAGGGACACACACCTTACATTTGTATAACAGATATCCATCCTAGACACTGTAGTTCTTCCACTTGAATCCTTCTTGAGTACCCGTCAATACTCCATCCTCACTGGAAACCCGTATATCACGATCCCCATTCTCTATGGCTTCCCAAATCTCGGAATATGCAGGGTCAAGCCTACATTTTCCTCTAAGGGACTCAAGTAGCTCACTAGTGATCTGAGTAAAACTCAATCCATTGAGCATAGGCATGCGGCTAAGTGAATCAGCCACTACATTAAACTTTCCCTTCCTATACCTAAGCTCATAATCAAACTCTTGAAGGGTCTCTGCCCATCGGGCCTTACGACCTTTAAGGTCTGTTTGATTAGAGAGCCACTTAATGCTCTCTTGATCAAACACTATCGTGACTTTGGCACCATATAAATAATGACGCCACTTCTTCAAAGCATGGACTATTGCGTACAATTCCTTCTCATAGACGGAGTAATTCTTCTGAGCCGGTTCTAGTTTCTTGCTCTCAAAAGCTACTGGTCAACCATCCTGTACTAAAACCGCTCCTATGGCAAAATCACTCGCGTCAGTCTCAACCACAAATGGTTTATTGGGATCTGCTATGTGTAAAAGTGGAGCTGTAGCAATTGCTACTTTCAACTTTTCCATACTTTGCTTCTGTTCGTCTCCCCAATGAAAGGCTTTCCCTTTCCCTTTAAGTTGTTCCGTCATCGGGACAGCAATTTTGGCATAGTTCTTAATGAATCTTCGATAGAAACCTGATAAACCTAGGAAGATCTGCAACTCTTCCAGGGATCCATCTGGATTCCATCCTGGGAGACTATATGCCCAAGATATCTAACCTCTATTTTGAAAAATTCACACTTTGACTCCTTAGCAAAGAGCGAATTTTCTCTTAGCACTTGAAATACTTTCCTCAAGTGTTCCAAGTGCTCCTCTTCTGATGCACTATAGATCAGAATTTCATCCAAAAATTCTACTACAAAATGTCCTAGATAAGGCCGTAAAACACTATTCATGAATTTCATGAAAGTGGCAAGAGCATTGGTGAGACCAAAAGGCATCACCAAAAACTCATAATGCCCATATCTAGTCCTAAAAGCAGTCTTAGGGACATCCTCTACCCTAATCCTGATCTGATGATATCCTGATCTAAGGTCAAGCTTGATGTAACTGATCAAATAGGTCTTCCAATCTAGGCATTGGAAACCTATTTTTAATAGTTACCTTACTAAGTGCTCTATAATCTATACATAGTCTCATAGAGCCATCTTTCTTTGTAACTAGGAGCATTGGCGATGCCCATGGTGAGTTACTAGGTTTGATGAAGCCTTTATCTAAATAATCCTGTAATTGCTTCTCAACCTCCTCATGCTAAGAAACACTAAGCCTATAAGGTGGTCTACAAATAGGGTTAGTGTTAGTAACAACCTCTATGGCATGGTCAATGTCCCCTCTCTCAGGTGGTAGCCCTCTAGGTAAGTTAGTGGGAAAAATATCTCTGTACTCAAACATAAGATCCTTAAAACTTTTAACCACACACTCTTGCAAAAAAGAATAGTAGAAAGTCCTGTTCATATTTACATTCATAGCATGAAAATATACATCAGATGAGCTGTCTGTACAATGCTCCATATCATGACTATACAATAAAAACATGTCTTGTACATGCTGTGAATAACAGAGACTATACAACTCTAATGATGAAATGAGAGGTGCACTAGGTACATCCCTCTCTCCCTGAATACAAACTTTACTTCCATTCTTTTCAAACTCGAGTGTATTGTTTTGATAGTTGTGTTTAAGTGTATCTCCCAACCCCCATAGCCACTCTCTTCCTAAAACTAGATCTTTCCACTCCATATTCATAATTTGGAAGTCCATATAATCTGTATAATCCTGCATCTTGACTTCCAAATTGGATACCATAGTATCCCATATTCTTTTATCTTGCCCTTGCATCATAGATACAATGTATTTATGTGCAGTAGGCTGCTGGGGAATCTTTAATTTCTTGACCAAAGCATAGTTTATGAAATTATGAGTGGCAGAATCATCTATCATGACCCGCACCCTGGTCCCGTTACACTACCATGTAGCTTAACTAAGTCATGTGGTCCAAACTGCGGTGACCACAATGACTGAGTCAAACAACAAATGTGCTCTAAATCCTCGTGCATCACCTCCACTCCCTTGCAGCTAGAGCTTCCATGAATAGGAAGGGTCTGCACTAGGTGGACCACCTTTTTGCCCTTTTCAGGGGTTGTACTAGACTCTGGTCCCTTCTTCTTTTCTTCCCCCTTCTTGAGTGGACAGTTCCATTGTGAATGGCTAGGGGATAGGCACCTAAAATACAGGTTCTCCCTTTTGGCCTTCTCAAACTGGTCTGTGGAAAGTCTAGGCCCTTGTGATCTTTGTTTCTTAATAAAAACTTTGTTTTTCCCAAAAGGCAACTTCTTTTTAAATTTAGTCGTACTAAGAGGCTTGAGGGGCTGATCTGACTCCATAGGAGTGTATTGAGGACAGTTATGGTCCTCATATATCTGTGCATATTTGATCGCCTCCTCAAACGTCTTAGGCGCATTCCTTCTGACTTCCCTCTTTATGGCTTTATCCAAGCCCCTAACAAACCCTCTGGTCTTCTGAAGATCATCTAAGCCCTTAAGTTTCAAAATGATCTCCCTATAGTGGGATAGGTAAACTGAAAGAGGCCTGCCTCTTTGAGTAATCCTATCCCACTCATCCCAATTCCTCTCTTCCTCGTTCTCAAGAAGAAACTCTTTTAGGAAAAGAGTCTCAAACTGAGTCCAGTCTGTAGGGATAGAGTTCATCTCCTTAAGACTCATCCACCACTTATAAGCACGCGGGCCGAGGGAGAGACTCGCCTCTAGCACACGATACTCAAGTGGGGTGCCCTTCAATTGATGCAAATCATGCCACTTTTGTAAAAAAGTGTAGATTGCATCCTTATTCCTGTCTCGGTCATCCCCCGTGAAGGTAGGTGGCTTCAAGTCTTTCAGGAGGGGAGCTTCCCTAGAGCTCTCTCCTTTGTGCTTACTAGGAAGAGAAGTCTCTTTTCTAGTAGTCTCTAGAGGAATAGGAGGAGTTTCTCTTTCCTTCCTAACTAGGAAAGAGGTGACACTAGTCTCAAGTGAGATCATTTGAGACTTAAGCTGCTGTATAAGAGATGTGATGCTACCCAAATCTTTCTCTAATTTAAGGGTTTGCTCTTTCAAGTCTATGAATTGGTCACGAGTGACAAATTCATCTATAAGCTCTTCATAAGTGTACTCTTCCTGTGAAGGCTCTTTCTCTTCTAAGTTCTCTTCTATTTCTTGCCCTAATTCTACTTCTTCCATTCTAGCATCAGGATCCTCTAGTTGCTCTTTAGGTGGAGAAGTGGTCTGAACTACTTGTTTGCCTTTAGTTTCCATGTTTAAGTACCCTTCCCCCGTTTGCTAACTAGAGTGTATGAAAATGAATGGAAGTAAAGTTCAAATATGCAAGAAGAAGAGGAATATATCACAAGAGCACTTCCCTGTTACAAAGTAGAGTTACGGAAGCGAAATCCAAGTGGTCCTTGATGCTTCAAGCCGCTGATTTTGAATCCTCGCCAGTCCCAAAAGAAAATTGGAAATGTCCGCTTGGTCCAGGGAGGTTCTCAACACCATAAACCATCCAAAACAACAGCAAAAGTGGGTGGGAGAGGCCCCAAACAAGCAAACTGAGTGAAACTGAGAAATTTCAGAGATATAACAATCCTTGCCAGTCCACAAATTGCTGCCCAGCACCTGTACTTCAAGAATTTGAAACTATCCCAAGTGAAAAAAGTGGATTTGGAGTCCGGATGACGAAAAACTAGGCCCGGGAGTGGCCGCCTAGTTCCTGCTGAAATGCTGCAGAGAAATTTTGGTGGGGCAAATCTCGTCCAAATCCAACATTGATGGTTTCTATGCGAAGCTTAGGAGTGTAGATTCGAAACGTGACCAAGATTTTAGAAATCCGATATTGTATGAGGAAGATATGGTAAGTAGAAGTCGGGTAGGTCAAGGGTAAGAAGTGAAAAAACTCATCTTCTTGGAGTAGTGACTTTGAGAAGCTCAAAATTGAGTAACTGAAATCTTTTCGAATTATCCCAAAGGCCATATCCCATAACCACAACCCATATTACATAGGTGCATGATCTCTTAACCAAAAGCTTGATCTATATCATCACTTTGATACTCCCAAATTTATCAAAAAACTCAAAATTTTCCAACTTCGCTTTGAGCTCTCTGAAACTTCGAAAGGAAATGGAGATTTCTGCCGACTGAAATCTTTATCCCACATATGGGGGCGCAGAGGGAGAATACAAAGATATATAAGATGTTAAAAGGGGCCTCTCTTCATCCTAGAGGAGGGGAGGAGGGAGGAGCCCTTCGGCTGCTACGAAGAATCTCCTGTCGGTTGACTTGTTGACCGTATGTGTCCGTTCACCATCCGTCGACTGTTAGTGGCTGTCCCGATCGCCGTCTGGCTCTGGTACTAGTGTTAGCTAACTCCTGATGATACCCCTCACCTTTTGGGGAGGTCTAGGCTCAGTATTCGAGGCGAATTCAAGCGTGCACGGAGACCAGAGACTCTTCTGTCGCCGCCCAGCCGCGTAGTGATCCTATTTACTCTCTCTCTCTCCATGATGGTGAGCCTCCCCCACATGGCTTCACACATGGGTGCCACATGGCACTCATGTGTGAGCCCATCTAATTACAAAGCTAAGAGGTGGTTCACACCTCTTCTTAGGGGTACTCCATATAACAGCTATGTTTCCTGTATGCTCAATGGATGTGATGTGTCATCACCTGTTTCAACATATCCAGGAACTCACAGTTTTTGCAAAGTACTAAGCCATTCTGCATGACTGGTCATGTGATTTGAAGCACATGAATCAACATACCATACATTATCATTTGATTTTGAAACACCAGCAGACATCGTATTCATCATGTGATGTTGAACCATGAACAGCTTCTCAGACACATCTGCACTTGTGGATGCATAGTTGTTTTGCTTCCTTCTGTTATTTTGATTCTTCAACCTACAATCACGTTCAAAGTGTTTAGGTTTACCACAATTCCAGCATCCTTTACTATCATTACTTGAATCATTTCTTCGGAAATTTTTGTGACCTCTTTGGCTCCCCTGCCTCGAAATTGTCCTCTTCCTCGTGCATGATTCTATTGTTGACCTTGGTCTTGGTTATTGTTTCCTCTTCCACTTTCAAGACCTCTACCTTAGCCTCTTCCTCTGCCATAGTAGAATACCTGCTCAGAACTGGGCTTTCCTTGGGAGTTTGAATCTTGACCAAGATTCTTTTCTTCAATAATCAGCATAGATACCAGATCAGCAAAATTTGGAATATTTTTCTTGGTTTGTAGAGAAGTTCTGGACTGCTTATATGCAGCTCCTAAACCAGGAAGACACACTTCCACCTTATCATCATCATCTACATTCATGCCAATAGATGCAAATGACTCACATATGCTTTTGATTTTCAAGGTGTAGTCACTTACTGACATGCTCTTCTTCTCCAATGTATGCAGCTCGTTCTTGAGTTGCAATTTATGTGCCTTTGTATTGGTCTCATACAATGTGACTAAACTATTCTAGACAATCTGGGTGTCCAAGACCTGCTTACACGCTCAAGTAAGCTCGAAAGCTTGAATAGCCACTCACAATCACACATATCATACACTTCATGGCAAACATCTGCACTCACCACACCTCAAATCACACCTAGGACTATCTAGAAATGGATACCCAAAAAGTCCCAAATCCAAGATGACCTAGTCCAAAGACCTTTACATATCATCACTGCCAAAAGATGCCATCTCACATAGAAAATTTGGAGAGTTAAAGTCTGTAATAAACCCCTTGACCCAACCCTGTAAACTACTGTGCACAAACATAGATGCATTTGATTACATTGCACAGCCAGAGTGTGCATATAGGAACATTACTGACCTCCTAACTCTCACTCACACACTCAATACACCACTTGAGTAACCTCTAACCTCAATAAACAACATGTTGGTATTGTAGAGGGAACATGGTATTATCATGTTTCCTATGCAATCCTAATGTGATTTTCTTCTTCCAACAGATAAGCATCAGACATTACTAGTGATATCATGGTTGACGTAGCAGGGACTGGTTCTCAAGAAGGCACAAGTTAGCAGGTGGTGGATATGGAGAGTTTACCTATCATGCCTGAGACAATTGAAAGACCATAGGAATTGCAAGCTATATAGATTATACTGATATATGACCCCTCGAGTGGCTATACCATGCCTATAGGCAAGACCTCTCATTGGTTTAGTGAAGTAGCAGGACCATTGGGCAAGGGCTCATACCTTTGGGAGGCAGAGTTATAATTCAATGGAAAGGGGGGCAAGTACCATTTCTTTATGCAAGAGTTTGAAAATTTACAAAATGCAAAAGCACTACGTCCAATGTGGCAGAAGATGGGATTAGATGCATACTTTGGTGCTCAACTTCCCAAACCCAACTTTTATCTTATCAATACTCTGACTACTAGCAAGCATCCCCAAGCTTCAAGCATGTTTGTGCTCCCATCTCTAACAAGGGGAAATGAGCTGAAGGGGTTTAGGTTAACCAATAACTTAGTGTAAGGCCCTGGACATGAAAGGAATGCACATCCCCATCGAGAAGGAGGTTCTAGTACTAGACAACATGAAGAATCAAAACCTTACTAAACTCAAGGATATGGTAGCTATGACGCCTAATATTGCAGTTCACCAAAGAATGTGCATGCAACACTTTGCCTTCCCTGCCCAAGACAGATTCACTATGCCATCCAAGAAGATATGGTTCAGTTTGTATCTTGCAGAGACTTAGAACTTAACAATTAACCTGCCTCGTTGGATCATTGATCAGATTCATTTGGCACACAAGCAATTGCCATGCAAGTCAGTCTTGTATGGATTTTATGCATTGACAAGGATCATTTATATATGCTTAGCTTATGACATCCCGATCCAAAGGGCTCTCATGTGCGGTAGTGTTGACACTCAAGGTCAAGCACAAGGCATAGGAACATGTCAAAGAAGTGAACACACAAGAAAAGGAAGTGTGTAGGGAGCTCCAAGAAGCACATGTCAAATTTTCATAAGAAATCCCTATAAAAATAGTGATTTTTATCACTAAAAACCATTGTAAATATCATTTCACATTTTTGCAACTCCATTTTGTTCAAACCAAAGAGTCTTGGAGCTTGAGGATTATTAGAAGTAGCGACATACCAATTTTCATAATTTTTAGACTCCGTTTCAGCCCTCAAATAAGCCCTCAAACCTAGTTTTTAACTAGGTCGAACACTAGGTCTAGACAAGGCCAAAACTACTCAAAAAACTATAGAAAGAGCTAGAGAGCTCATTTTTGAGGTTGGGTTGTTAGAGATTTCAGCTTTTGTAAGAGATTTCTTTTGTAATAGAAGACCTTCTATTGTTCCACTCTTTGCTCTCACCTTGTGTGCATGTGTGTGTGTGTGTATGTGTGTCCATGCTTGTGTGCTTATCACTCACGCACTTGTGCCTTCACTTGCTCACGGTCTTCATACCAGTCCTCACGTCTCGTGGATTGACATTTATGAGGTAGATCTCCTCACGTTGGTACTTACCATTGTGCTAGAGTGACACCAAATTTTGTGCCATTGTCGGGGAGAGAGCTTTGAGGGCAAGCATGTGATGGTAAGACATAGATTAGCAACATTGGAAGGTAAAAAAATAATCATTTTCAGTTTAGTTTCCGAGTTTTTCTCTACCTTCATCATCATCATCATCACCATCTTCCCCTTAGCAGAAATTTTTTCTTTTTTTTTTATTGTATATTCACCCATTTTACTCTGTTTTCCATTTTGTGGCTGTGTGAGGAGCGTAGAGAGGTTTTAGAGTTAAAACATGGATGAAATAGAGAGGTTCCGGCTCTCAAAACATCAAAATCTAAGTGACTAGTTTTGACATGACACTACCTGTAGCAGGTATCACAAGGGTTGTACCTTGAGTTTGGAGAGATTTTCTATCTATAGCCTCATAAGGGTGACAAGGAGTGCATACGATACACATATCTAGAAAATCTTTTGAACTTGGACTTCAAAAACTCCAAGTATCTTGTCTGGTTGAGTTTAGGTATCCCAATACCAGAACTCCCGTGTATTGTGATACTTGTCCAGTATTGTGTGTCATCTCCCTGTGTATCATGATACCTCACGTGTATCGTGTATCGCTAGGTGAGTATCATGATCTTTCTGAAGTATCATGTATTGTGACTGTCTAGTATCGTATATCACGAGTGCTCAACTATCGTGTATTGCCTAGTCATGTATCGCGATACTTCCCAAGTATTGTGTATCGTGAAGGTTGGTATCGTATCATCAGTACTGATATCGTGTATCATCCAAGGATAAGTATCGTATCGTGAGGGCAAGTATTGTGTATTGTGTATCATGCTCAGGCTATGTATCATATTGTCCCCATGCGTATCATGTGTCTTCACTTCACTAAGTATTGCATATCGTGAGGATCCATATCGTGTATTGCGATACCTCACAAGATCAGTATCGTGTATCAGGGTAGCTCAAGTATCGTATCCTGAAGTTCCAAGTATCATCGACCTCAAGTATCGTACCACGACAGCAAGTATCCTGTATCATCTTGGCTCAAGTATCGTGTATCATTTGTTCCTAAGTATCACTAGTACTTCCTAAGTATCATGTATCTTCTGTTCTGAGGTAATCCCAAAGAGATCCTATTTGCCTGTTTTAACCCCAAGAACCCTAAACTGGCATAACTTTGTCATACGAAGTCCGTTTGTTGTGATTTAAGATTCGTTGGAAAGCTCGTTTCAAATCCTACACAAATTTTGATTCGTTTTTGTTAACTAATATGTGGAGTTTTAGATATAGTATTTTTAGGTTGACCTTCATATGGGACTAGGAAGCCAAGGGAGCTCCAAAGGATTTTTTAGCAATACAAAGGGAAAATAGGGACTAGTAGAAAAGGTTTATGAACCTGAGATTGGGTAAACACTTAGGCAAGGATAGACAAAGCATTAGATCTTCTGAAGCTAGTATCAACCATACAGCTAGGTCATGGGCACAACAAATTAGTGGTTATCCCTACTTGCTAAGTTCTGGCACAAGTGATTCAAAAATGTCTTTTAACATGGAGAGACCCACAGGTAGCTCAGGAACTGCCTATTTATAGACACTAGAAGGTCCTTATAGGACACAACTGGAGTATGATAGGACTAACCAATTAGGTGCACACATCTATGAGGATGGTCTAAGGCAAGCAGTAGTCCAACTCAAAAATCTTGATCAACCCTTCGGTCTTGAACACCCAATGGTTAATTTCAAAGAAGGGTCATATATTGATAAGCAAGGAACCATGTATATGATTACCAGCTTACTAGATAGGACAGATGAGTTTGGAAACACCATTCCTAAGAACGGGATAGGAGACCTAAAGCAAGGAGATCTAGGACGAGAACCCAAGACTCCTAGAGGTGAGTCATTCTTTACTAGAGTGATCACTCCAGATTGGATTCCCCAAGACAAGAAAAGCATAGAACTATTCTTGAATAGAGAAACGGAGGAAGCCTTTTGGAGATTCAAGCCAAATCAATGTAGTTGAATGGGCAGAGTCACCATCTACGAGTTCAAAGATCCTGAGATACCAGGCAAAGCTGTCTATTTGGATAACACATCTGAGAGAATGTTCTTAGTAATAGAGCATGACAAGAATGCACACACTTGGAAGAGTGAATTTATTTTTTTCCTTTACCAAGATCTAATATTTCCCATGGCCTCTAAGGAGCAGGATCATCCTAGGCTCATGAAACCTAGAGGGAAAGAGCTAGAGAGAGCCTTGAGATAATCTTTGCACACACAGTGGGAAGAGATAGATCAAGACTTGAAGGTGATGGACCTAAAAGAGAGAAACATCAAGCACATAGGCATCAAAGAGATGAACATGATTTTCCATTGCACAAACCTCGAGAGCATCCAAGAACCCTCAGACCCTCTCAAGTGGTCAAGGCAATGAAGAGCTATTTTGATGGGTCAAGAGATCCTTATGATTATGTGTCCAAGTTCAAACAAGTGTTAAGAGTTGAACAAGTCAAGGACTTGTTCACACAGTTCAAGGCATTTGGTTTCACTCTCAAGGGTACTACCTTAGCTTGGTTTCAACCTCTAAACAGCCACAATTATTGAAACATAGGTCAACTACTAGAATCATTCATTGTAGAATTTCCCAAGAGTGGTATCAGGCATATCACATCATCCTTGATCCACAGCTTCAAGCAAACATCCCAAGAAATAGTGCGACTTGCAAGAAGACGGTTCAGAAAATACTTAGAAAGATGTCCTGTTTGAGAGTTACCCACATCGACCAAACAAGTGGCCTTGTTTTTTGATGGCTTACTAAGCACCAAGTTAAGATCATATGTGTACTTGAAAGAGCCTAGATCCATAGAAGAGTGTGTGTGGATGTGCATTGACATAGAAGACAACTTGGCTGAGGAGTTAGAATTGTCCAAACTCTATAAGGATTCTAATAGTTCTACTAGTCATACTTCGAGATGCTCCACTGAGATAGAAGAGATAGCCGAGCAAGTTGCAAGGAAGTTAGGAGTTCAAAATAGACAACCACTAATTTTCACCTCATTGAAGTGGTGTTATACTTGCGGAGGAGACCACATGGCTAATGTTTTCCCGATGATGGCTCAACCGCAAGGAAACCCTAACACTTCATATTACACTATTGAGAGAAAATACATAAATCATATGGCTCAATATTGTCCATACAATAGGCAGGCTATTAGAAAAACTTATGAGCAACATTACCAATAGGGTAGGTATCAAAACCAATACCAACAGCCATATCATACACCACAACAACAATATCAACCTCAATACTAGCAGCAATACTAGGCATCATATAGGCCACAACCTATCTTAGGAAACCAGATACCAACTCCTACCAATGTGATCCCAATCAAATATGGAGTGGCAGAGGAGAACCTTAATAGAGCATTGGTGCCAATGACTCCTTTGGTCTCAAAAAATGACCCTCATGCTCCAAGTTCTGACTACTCCCATGAATATAGTCCACAAGCTTACTACACAGAGTCACCCGAGCATAGTGAAACCTATCTGTATCAATATGAGGCATCACCTATGGAACCAAATTGGGAGTCACAATACTCCAATGTCATGTATATGAATCCAAACCCTAGGCCCCAATTGAGACAAGTAAGACCCCAAGCCCCTAGAGAACCATGTTTTAGATGTCAGGGTGACCATTTCATTTGTGAATGTCCCCACCCACCAGCTCTGGGATAAGGATAGACCATGACAATACAAGGCTTTTGTCCTGAGCGTGGCAAAGGGTTAGTATATGCTCAATGTCTACCCCTCATGATTGTATGCACATTTTGTAAGCCCCCCATTACGAGGAGAAGCCAAGCGTGCATTACCCAATTGATGGGAATCCCAACTTGCATGTTGGATGAAGGTCATATTGGACCATGTAAGATATTGTAAGGAAAGGGAGTTACCAAGGTCCCTAATTGTGGGGTCCGAGGCAGTGGTGAGTAGCCCCAACTAGAGGGTCCAAGGGGGCCCGTAGACCCCCTGGTTGGGGGGTCCCAGGGGGCCATTGGGCCCCTTGGTTGGGGGGTCCTAGGGGGCCAATGGGCCCCCTGGTGGGGGTCTAGGGGCAGCATCTGCATCACGATAGTAAAGGGAATATTCGACAGAATATTCTCTCTCGAAGTCAAAAATCATTTATATTCGTTAGGTTGGTCTAACCGACCCAAACCGTGTATGGCAACTATGCAGGCAGTGGTCACCCATGCTCTACAACCCATCTATAGCCATCTGTGGAAGGTTGCCCACTATTCTATATATACATGACTTTTGCACTACCTGAGATGTTGAATCGAGCCAGCATACCTCTACCTTGTATCTCCCTATCTAGAATTGTCTAGGAGTCACCATTTAGGCTCTACCTTGAGAGCGCATGGCTAGACAATGCCATCGTCTTTGTACTGGCTGTTAGTAGAAAAATGTTGAGATTCTCCTATATCTATTATCTTCTCTACTGCTTCTATGTTATATTGCGTAACTATTGTCTTACACAAAGAACATCTCCCGAGAGATTGTCCAAGGAACCCCTCCAGTGCACCCAAGGTTACACCCATTAATCTGGTAGGCTTAGTAGTTGATTTGGGTTCAAGTAGCAGTAATGTGGCTCCTATACAGGTAGTTACTAGGGCACAAGCCTTACAACATGCTAAACTAGTTGAGCAATCGGAGCCAAGTGATTTAGGAGAGCCTAGTAAGAGGAAAACAAGAACATGGAAGGATACTAGGGAGAAGGCCAATCGTAAATGGATGAAAAAGTTATCTGAACTAGAAGAAAGCCTTAAAGATGCAAAAACAAAAATGCAAGATATTGCCTCTCAAAATCCCTCGCATGTTAAAACTCCATCCTCTCCACCTCATCCCACCCCACCAATCATTATAAATAGACCACAATCAGGGTCTGTTCTTGCATATCCAACCCTAGAAGACTTAGACATGATGTTCACAGCCTACCATGCTCGACTTAAGAAGGGCCAAGAGCTTCAAACCTAGACAAGAGCTACCCTAGAGCAGATTTAGAGATTGAATAGACAAAAATGTGCATAAAAATGGTAGAACTAGCTCAGGCTATGCTTGAGACCAATCAATTGTTCAATCAGACAAATTCTATCAAACCGGGTTTGCATTTCCAGGGCTTACTAGAAAGATTAGAGGAGCCTTCAATGAGCTAAAGACATGTTTGTGCATGGCACCAATACTGACCACTCGTGATTGGAATAAACCATTCCATGTCCATGTAGATGCATCCAATTATGCAATAGGATGTGTGCAAGCACAACCCACAGGTGAAGGAAATCTAGATTTGCCTATAGCATATGCTAGCAAACAGCTAAACACGGTTGAATGGAACTATACAACAACCGAAAGAGAAGGCTTAGGCATGGTATATGCCGTGAAGAAATTTAGACACTATCTATTGGCCAACAAGTTCAAGTTTCTCATTGATCATCAAGCTTTATTATATTTGGTCAATAAACCTTGCAATACAGGATTTTTAGTAAGATGGTTCCTCTTACTAATGGAATACAACTTTGAAGTGGTTGTTAGGAAAGGTAGGACCCACCTTGGGGCGGATCACCTTTCTCACATCACTTCAGGAGAGTCATCGCAAGGAGTGTCTAATGATCAATTTCCCGATGCTTATCTATTCAATTTAGAAGTTGTTCCTAAATGGGAAAATAAGTTGGTACATATCCTAACCTTCGGACCCGCAAATAAGAATGTGAAAACAAACAAAGAAGAAATTGTAAAATCACAAAAATATCAAATATTGGCAGGAAGTATGTACAAACAAGATACAGAGGGCATATTAGCTTGTTGTATTGAGAAGGATGAACATGGTAGTTGGTTGCAACAAGCCCATGAAGGAATGCTAGGCAATCACTATTCTTAACAATACACATTGTAGAATCTAAAATGTTTAGGCGTGTATTGGCCTAGTATGGACAAAGAAATACATGAATGGATTAAGAATTGTCCAATGTGCTAGGAGTATGCTAGTCTTTATCACATGTCTTTAATTCTAGAATGGAGTACTCCATTAGCATACCCCCAGTGGAGTATGCTAGTCTTTATCACATGTCGTTAATTCTAGAATGGAGTACTCCATTGGTAGAATTTATGAGATCAAGAACACTACCTAGTGAGGCGAGTCTAGCAAGAAAATGGAACATGGAGCAAGAGGCTCAGGACTATGCCTAAGTAGTAGACAACCTATACCAAAGGACACTTCGGGCTTGATCCAGTAGTAAAGACCATTCTATTCTCAGGACTTTGGTGGCCTAATCTTCATATGGATGCACATACCTATATGAAGAAATGTGACACATGTCAACGTGCACAATATCAAATCCAAAAAGACGAGATGCCTTTGAGGCCAATGATGGGAGGACATGCATTCTTGAAGTGGGGTATAGACTTTGTAGGTCCGATTAACCCCCTAGCTAGAAACTCCCATGCAAACTACATTATTGTAGCCAGAGATTACCCTACAAAGATGGTGGAAGTCAAAGTCACAAGAAAGAACGATGCTCTAATGATGGCTAAGTTTTTATTCGAGGACGTGTTCACTAGATATGGGTTACCAATAAAGTTAGTAAGTGATCGAGGTACGCACTTCTTGAATGAAGTCATTGAAAACCTTCTCCAAGAATTCATGGTGGTTCACAAGAATTCTGCCCCCTATCATCCACAAGCTAACGGACAAGCCAAGAGCACAAATAAGATCCTATGTAATGTATTGACAAAACTCATAAATAATAAATGCTCTAATGGGATAAACAACTTCATCATGTTGTTTGGGCTTACCAAGTTGCCTACAAAATAGTACTCAATGTCACCCCATTTCATATTGTCTTCGGACAAAATGTTGTGCTACCATTAGACTTCTTGATCCCAACCTTAAAAGTAGCACAAGATCATGAGTAGAATGGACATGAGTTGTCCCGTATGATCTTTTATCTAGAATGCTTAGGGGAGACGAGGCTACGAGTAGCAGCATGCATCTAATTGGCCACTCTAGAAGGTGACATCTTGCCAAACTATATAATTGGATGTCGAGTCAAGCTATATCAAGAACCTCTTACAGAGGATATGCTAAGGAGACTCAACACTGCTAAAAAGTGAAAAGAAGAAGAGTTGAGAGTTAGAGAAGAAGCACAGGCAGAGGCCAGAGAGTGCATCAGGCAAAAAAAAGTTAAGGTGACTAGGCCTAGATGTCAATTCAGACATCCCAAGATATCACATGGCCATGTGCCAAACACCAAGTGAAATTTCTTCTCAAATAATCGATCGACGTCCCTTTGTGACCATAGAGGTAGGACAAGGAAAGAATGTAAGGACTATGAAAGCATTGATTGACTCAAGTGCAGCAACTAATGTAGTTAGACTTTCATACTACCAAGACCTGCAATTGAACATCAATCCCATAGAAGCTTATCTCATAGGTTTGGGAGGTGTGGAAACCCCTTGTTTGGGTGAGGTGGAACTTCACATCTACCTTCAAGATGTCCCAATGACAATCAAAATGCTAGTGTCTCAAGATGAGGACCTTACAGTAACACTTGTTGTCAAGACTAGATCTATGACCATGCAGTCAACTTAAACCTAAGAAGTCAACTTCTTCAAGTTTGGGTGCATTAATAATGCATTACATTAGAGTTAGAGCATTGCATGATCACAAATCCAAGTAACACACATCCCCTCCGTTTTTCTAAGCCTAATCTTAGAGAAGAAGATTTTGTATGTATCAAAAGCTCTACGATACAGAAGGACTCAATCATGGAAGAATAGTCTCAAAGGTGAGTAGACCCATAATCTTGTGCAAAGACTAATGCAGTCACAACAATTCAACCAAAGAAGCAAGTAAAACAGTACAAGAGAACCGCTATATCAAATAGACAAACAAACTTTAAGAAGAAAGTAGTTCAGGGCATGAAGTAGATATAGGTACAAAAAGGAGAGCAACCACCAGCTTTGCCACAAGAATTCCCATACAGGCAAGCCAACCACGCCAAAAGAAGAACCAAGAAACTAGGACAAGCTCAACCACAAGGTATCTGACAAGTTTGGGTGCCTAAGAAATTAGTTGCAGCCCAACAAGGGCAATTACACATGTGGGTACCCAAGGCACTCTTACATGTGCAAAATCATATGATCTCCCTCACAAGAAAAGTCTCAACAAAGAAGCCACGGAGAGGCACGGGCCAATACCATGCATTGGGATCAAAAGAAGATCAATTCACCTCTTAGACAATAGAAAGAAGAAAATCATCAAGGATATGAAGCCAAAAGTACCAGTAGCATCCATAGAACCAAAGAGCCAACCAGGTAGATACAAAATTTAAGCAACCAACCAAAGATGATGAAGTCAAAAATGACTTGTATGTAGCCAAAAATTGTTCTAAAATGGATCCTTATAAGGAGGAATGATCAGTTGTCATTTTCAAATCCAATTGATACCTCCAACAAAGGCTGCATCTACATCTACAAGCACATTGAAAGCCTTGACGTGCAACAACCATATGCCTTTGGCATAATCTTATCTTTTGCACCATTCAAGTCATGCATTTACAAAGTGTGCATTAATATAGGGCCACATTACGCGGTCGTGCATAGACACAATTGATAAATCCCAGGCACATGAGACACACTTGACATATGTAAAATATTTTCTTGATACTAACGTCTTTCTTCTTGTTTTATGCCATTGTTTCCACAAAAAAAAAGAATAAGAAAAATGGAAGAGAGAGGACCGTGCGCTTGATGAATCTCATCAACGAACCATCAACAAGGATATTCATCAACAATGAAAGATAAGACAATGGTCAATCACCATGATGGGAGTATAATAAGAAGAGATGAACATCAATGGACCATTCACCATGGTAAGAATCGCCTACTTGGGCAAAAATATAACCATGATAGATTAGGAAACCTCTTCATTAGCATACCCTTGATCACTTAGCTCAAGACCAAATTTCTTGCACCATACTTCTTCCAATCTTATTCCTCAAGTATGCATGCATAGGACCACATTACAAGGCCGTGCATAAGGCACATCTTTTTTTCAACCCATGCACAAACACACTTACCCATTATTCATTCTGGGTCATGAGTGCTTGTGTGAAAACTATGAAAACCCATGTTTGCAAGATCTAGAGGAAATCAAGGTTATAACATCAGTACCTATGAAGCAATGCACAGCCGAAAACTGCTCAAAATCAACATTGAAAACTTCTTTTGAGCAACTAGCAGTTTTTGGAAGCTCACAACAACACATTCATGCTAGAATCCAAGGAAGAACTACATGCAAAGGGAACAACACATGCACGACCTAGCAGTTACAAATTGAAGACGGACAACCGACCTGCTACACTTGGAAGGCACACTGCTCTTGTGGATACATGATGGACACTACCTCTCAGAGTACTACATGGAACACCCACTCTAACAAAGGTCTATCAAGGATGACAAACTTGAGAGTGGGGGAGTGTTTAGACTTCAGGTCAAGCACAAGGCACAAGAATGTGTCAAAGAAGTGGACACACAAGAAGAGGAAGCATGTAGGGAGCTCCAAGAAGCACATGTCAACTTTTGAGAAGAAATCCCTATACAAATAGTGATTTTTATCACTAAAAACCATTGTAATTATCATTTCACATTTTTGCAACTCCCTTTTGTTCAATTTGAGGAGTCATCAAGCTTGAGGAGTGTTAGAAGTAGCTACATACCAAATTTCATAAATTTTAGACTTGATTTGAGCCCTCAAATAAGCCCTGGAACCTAATTTTTAACTAGGCCAGACACTAGGTCTGGATAGGGCCAAAACTACTCAAAAAACTATAAAAAGATCTAGAGAGCTTATTTTTTAGGTTGGCTTGTTGGAGATTTCAGCTTTTGTAAGAGATTTCTTTTGTAATCGAAGACCTTCCATTGTTCAACTCTTTGCTCTCACCTTGTGTGCATGTGTGTGTGTATGTGTGTGCATGTTTGTGTGCTTCTCACTCACACACTTGTGCCTTCACTTCATACCAGTCCTCACATCTCCACGGATTGCATTTACGAGGTGGATCTCCTCATGTTGGTACTTACCATTGTGCTAGAGTGACAAGTAGGGTACAACAATTCAATGGCAGAACATCCACAAGACCCCCTTCCAAAAGGATGCGAGGAGCAGTAAAGTACCATGTGCTCAACCATGAGGAGTGACCTTAACACTAGATGTCACTTCCCACCACAAAGGGTACTACCATTCACACTACGCCTCTCGAGACATAGCACTAAAGGTCCCAATTTGATATTCCCTCCAATTCCCATAGATCTTGAATTCCCTAGCGAAGTACATTTGGAAGAGCTCACTAATGAAGACTTTGAACAAATTTTAAAGGAGGCAAATCTTGACGCGGGTGAGGAACCACAGGTAAAAAGCTCTCAACCACAAGTGACCACTTCTCAAGTACCTGTTACTATAGTTAATGAGGACAAAGAAGAAGATGAAGATGATAATGAGGACGAAGACTCTGAAGGAGATGATGATGAACATGAGGGAAGATATCAAACAAAGGAACAAGACGTGCCTGAACTTGGAGGTGCTTCGACGTACACAGCCTAGTTACAAAGATTATATGACACAATCAAGGTGGTACAAGAGAGGCATAGATTTTCATTCACATCATGTCAAGCCTTGATCAAACAGATGCTCACAGAAGGAGTGGATCCTGAATTCATTACTACACTCCAATTGTTAACAGAATCACTAGGAGTGCAAGAGGCTATGCACACTGTAGTCTGACAATCAATCTGATACGACAAACATAGAATGCAAACAAGGCCACGGGCAGGCAAGAACATACAAATACTGGTCTCCAAACTCGAAGCAACCATCAAACCAATTGCTACACCTATGGCCACCATCGATCAAACTGCTTAAACATTTTTACAAACATCACCCATTTCACCCTAGGAACCTCCATCTCCTCCATCACCCCTACCATTGACCACTGAGGAAAGTGCTACCATTACCCAAACTCCAATTTCATCCACATCTTTTTCTTTTTGGGAACCAACTTCCCAACCCACCCTCTTTTCTTCGATTACCAACCCTTTGTATACTTCCCCATTTTGGTCTGTAGAACCCATCATTGGACACCCATTGATATCTAGCATTGAAGGACACCCACAGCCCACAGAAGGTAGTCTAGGTTTCCCCACTTACCCATATTCACACATCCCCCTTGCAAGGGACCCATACTTCCCATCCGCCTCATCCATGTTCCCCTATACCTCAATTGCCACCATA
Source organism: Ceratopteris richardii (assembly GCA_020310875.1). Taxonomy (NCBI): domain Eukaryota; kingdom Viridiplantae; phylum Streptophyta; class Polypodiopsida; order Polypodiales; family Pteridaceae; genus Ceratopteris; species Ceratopteris richardii. The sequence goes on from CM035422.1 coordinate 135,505,517, forward strand.
GCCCCACCCCATTACATATCATTCATGGAACAATTTATTCATGCTCCTCCTACTTAGATGCTAGTTTCACAAACACTCACAACCACTTCACTATACACAGAGACCACACTAACTTCACCTACCATACCCACATACATGGTAGCTCCTGCACGTACCACACTATCCGATCCTATGGACATTTCACCACCCACGGCACCTCCCCCTCCCCCCACGATTCCACCATCCCCCATTCCCCTACCACCAACTTCACGTGTACCCACCTCTTTGTTCAACACTACATCCACCATTCCCATCCCCCCTACATTTCAACCTATTTCCCTTGCATACAATATTGTACATAATACATTCTCTATAATAATTAGTTGCATATCACAGTTATAACAGGATTACCAAAGGCTAGAAAATTGCAATGCTACCTTTCAAGTAGAATCACAAAGATTGCAAGCAAGAGTCACAGATTTGGAAGCTGATAAGGAAGCACTCCAGGCGGAATACCTCTCTACAACAAGCTCATATAGAACTTGAGACCAAGATATCACATGTGAATGATCAAGTGGTCAAAGACTTGGAGATAATGCTTCACGAGCAAAATCTCACCAATGAAAAGCTATGAAGAAACTTAGGGCTTCTCCAGAAGCACATGTCTGCAGCATTGGAAGAGAATGAGCAACTACAACAACAAAACCAAGATAACCTTGAAGCTGCTATGGAAGGGACCCCAATCACAGAGATCAGTCCTACAAAGTATCAAGTTGTTCCCTCAGAAGACATAAGGATACTACTCGAGAACATGCCAACTTTTTGGACTCATATGAGAAGTTGGAATTAGACTGTGCAGATCTCAAGAAGCAGATAGCCATGGTCAACACATCTCAATAGGAGCCGACCATCCTCCCTCAGCCTATAGTAGAAGTGGAAGCCTTAAGAAAATAGGTGGAAGAATTACAAGGAAGGCTCCTACCATATGAAAGGCCACCCTCTCCAATTGAAGAACTAGAACTGGACACAATGGTGAAAATACCAGTTGAAGGAAATTACAAAGAACTATATGAGCCTATGCCAGTACCTGACTTGCATTTCACAGTCGAGGGTCGAGACACCTTTGAGATAGAAGCACCAGATTGCCTAAAGAGGGTAGAACAGATAGGACAAACCCATGACGATAGAGTAGCCATACAAATCAAGTCGCTCCCCAATCTAGAAGATGCAATCCTCTTAAGTCCACCTATTTTTAGAACCTCTCTCATCAATGGCTCATTACCACATCTGAGAATCAGTACATGCCATATTTTGTATTGTTGGCATATTATAATTCAGAGATTAAAAGGCATACAAGGAAAGAACCAACCTTCGCCCACCTTGGCATACATGACTCTTGATGGACTACCCTAAAATGATGCGTACATGGGCAACCATGCCACTCTATATTAAATATAACCCATGTTATTGCCCCATGTTCCGTCACAGATCTTGGCAAGATTTTGCAATTAAAGTCTGCAACAATAAAGGATGTTCAGATTGGGTCAAATATCCCTACTTTGCTCCACCCAAAACACCACCTACCATCACCTATATGATCTCTACCATACACCATTGGCCTGCACAATTAAATAATGTACTAGGCATTGCCGCACAAATGTGTATGAAGATTTTCAATGTGATGATGGTAGTGTTCAAGAATTTTTATAAGGTTCAAGCTCCATATATTTCTTCCCTTGGATTTTCTAACGAGAACTAAGATTTGGCGTATGACATGAGGCAAACACCCTCCATCAACACAATCTACGCATGGCATGCATGAATCAAGTACTTACCTGCTTGCTACAAGCAGACATTTGAAGATATGTTCTCTACCTGGTTCTAGGAATACGACTCAAAAATTTTCATTCCCAGACCAACACACTTGTTACATCTCTTTGTGGTAGAACAAGCCATACATGCGAATCAGCTATGCCTACCCCATCCAAACATTCCAAGTCCAATTGACTGGGATCACATGATGATAGATCTGGAAAGAGGACGACACATACAAGAACATCACCTCGTCACTGATCTCATGGAATATTATATCAAACACTCCCTACAACAAGGGTCTATCAAGGATGACAAACGCGAGAGAGGGGGGTATTGGTAGTAGCCAGGGTACTCAAGGCCTTAAGAGATAGGGAAGCCACCGAAGGGAGTCTGAACAAAGGGAGAGCCAAGCAGGTCCAAGAAGGCAGAGCAATCAATGAAGATATAGCAAGTAGACCACATAATTTTTCAAGGAGAAATATTTCCCGAATAGTGATTTTAGTCACTTCACACCAATATAAATACCATTTTTTATTATTCCTACTCCATTTTCTGCAAGCCAAAGAGTCCTAGGACTTGAGGAGTATTAGAAGTATCTATGTGCCAATTTTCATAATTTTTAGATTCCGTTTGAGTCCCCAAATAAGCCCTAGAACCTATTTTTTAACTACGTTGGACACTAGGTCTGGACAGGGCCAAAACTAGTTAAAAACTATAAAAAGAGATAGAGAGCTCATTTTTGAGGTTAGCTTGTTATAATTTTGAGCTATTGTAAGAGATTTCTTGAGTAATAGAAAGCACTCCATTGTTCCTCTCTTTGTTCATGCCTTGTGTGTGTGTGTGTGCATGCTTGTGTGCTTCTCACTCACACACTTGTGCCTTCACTTGCTCATAGTCATCATACTAGTCCTCACATCTCCACGGATTGACATTTATGAGGTGGATCTCCTCACGTTGGTACTTGCCATTGTGCTAGAGTGACACCTAGTGTCTGGATTAGTCAAAAATTAGGTTCTTGTGCTATTTTTGAGGCACAAATGAGCTCTAAAAATTATGAACGTTGGGACATATGTTCCCCTACTCCTCAAGCTCAAGGAATCCTTGGCCTGAACAAAATGGATTTGAGACTACCAAAAATGAATAATTACAATGATTTGTCGGGATGAAAATCATTGTTGAATACATGATTGATTCAAAAAAATGTAGTTAGACCTATTGAATGTCAAGTCTTTGTTGACTGCCTTGTTTGCTTGGTCCTTCTTCTTCACCTCTTTGGCTATCATGTTGCATGCTTCCTTGTCTATAAAGACCTACTTGGCTAACAACAAGTATTGAAAATGAAAGAGAAAGAAGGTGATGGAGAGTCTAACAAAGAAGAGAATCAAGGAAAAAGAAAGAGGAATTCTTGGATGAAGTAAATAGAGAAGCCAAAAGCTAAATTACATAAGTTGCTACAAGAACAAGAACAGGAAGATAAGTTGGACAAGAAAGAAAAAGAAATGAAAGGAGGATCTGTGTTGGCACACCACTAAATAAACAAATGAAAACACTCCTGAAACAATATTAGGCAAGATGGACAGAAGGACCTACACTAGAGAAATATGAGAAGGAATATTCCATACCATAAGAGGAAAGGAGAAGATTTTAAATTTGTAAGAAATTGGCTGAGATTGCACAAGAGATCATGGAAAGGGATCAAGTAGTTAAGGAAATAAGAATCTCAAATGATCGACTCAAGAAATGCATGGATGATGTGGTATGCCAAGAATTAAGAGAGAAGAAAACCAAAGAGTATAGTTCTCAAAAACCACCGATTGAAGAAGTTGGAGAAGAAAAAATGGATTATAAAAGTTTTAGTTATAGAAAAATGAAAATACATTATCAAATACAAAGGAGTAACATGTTGGAACAATTACAGGACATTGAAATCACATGTAAAATCTCTTAGCAATATTTATTGAAATAAAACCCTAAATTGAAGATGATTCATAAATACAACAAATAGGCAAGAAGAACACAACTCAAGTTAAGAAAAAATTTTAGAATTTCAAGTACCATTGGATAAAATAGGAGGATAATTTGAAGGTGAAGAAGGCATTAAAACACTAACCTTGGATTTCCAAGGACATAAAGTACAAGCCATTTTGGATAGTGGAGCAGCTATAATAACAAAAGAGGTTTGGGAGAAATGGGCAAACCTATATTGAAACCTACTAAATTAAAAATTCAGCTAGCAAATGGACATATGGAATATCCAATAAGGTTGTTAGAACTATTGATCTCAAAATATGCGGAATGACCTTTAAGCACACATTGGATGTAGTGGAATTCCTAGAGCTAAACACATATGATATCATGCTTGGGAGATCTTTCTTAAGATAGCTTAAAGTAGTGCAAGATTGGGGGAACAATTATTTTTACCTTCAACATGAGGATAATGTCATCAAGTTAAACTTTAAGAACAATTCACATCATGATATATCACCAAGGTATTGGAAAAGAGTTCATCAAACAAAGAATACTTCTATTGCATCAAGAACAATTAGAGATTTGGAATTTGATGATTCAGCTCATACTTGCTAAAGTAAACCTAAGAATGGAGGAATGTATTGACAAAGGAATAAAGTAAATCAGAGAGGAAAGTAGATGATCCAAGCTATATACCAATATATTTTGATGAGAAATGTCGTGAATCATATGGTTGGGATCATATACTATCCACCTTAGATGTAGTAGCTTGTGAAAAAAAATCAATAAAATTATGGGATTCTGAAGGTTATGACATAATACCATTCAATATGGTCAAAATTATACATACTTCAATGGAGAAGAAACATGAGCCACGTCATCAATAAAATCAAGAATCCAACCATCACGACAAATAAAGAAGTGTAGATGATCAAGAAAATAACATGGATGTACTTGAGCACTTCAAAAGGTATGAGGTGGAAGACTGAAGAGTAGTTTTTCAAAAACCTCAAAGAGAACCAAAACAAAATCAATCTTATGATAACAAAGACAAGTGAAACAAGTCCTAGTGACTATTGAGGAAGGGGAAGAAAGGAAAATAATCATGGCAAGTGATGTGCAAGAGGAAGGGCACGAAGCTTTAGTAGCATTGGTGAGAGAATATAGAGAAGTGGTTGCCTCAAATTATAAGGACCTTAAAGGAGTATACCAAAATCTATGTTCACAAAATTCCTATAGCTCCCAACTCTATGAAAGTACTTGGAGAAGTTTGAATAGTAGAAATTTGATGATGAAAATGTTGAAGATTGATCCAGCTAAACAACACAATTCCTACCCTTTCTCTATTGGAGATTGTAGTACACCTTATACGCTTCAAATTAATGCAACAAAACACTCTAAGTGCTTTGGAAGATCACTAACAAAAGATTGGTTCAACACAGACTACTTGCACATAAGTACAAGGAGAACTTGCTATTTTGGTTGTATCATGTAGCTTCTAAAGCTCAGTGCTCCCAGCCAGATTATAATTGGATTAAAAAATCCTCTTAGAGGATGGTTTCTTATAGAGTTCAGTATCTATTATGCACAAGATTCAGATTCATAATCAAGTGTTTCCCCGACTTTTTAGGAGTGTGCAAAGAAGGACCTTGAGATTTTAAAACACTTGTTTCTCACAAACTATGAAACCAAATGACACAAGAGTTTATACATACATATTAGAAACTAATAACTTTCCAGTGAGTCCTTATTCATAAGGATTGGAATTCTGAGGAGTGAGAATCAGCCTCTACAATTCTGAGAAGAAGATGATGGAGAGAAATGAAGAAGCAAGAGAGTGATGAAAAACTTGTTGTATATTCATCTAGCATATTGTACAAATATTTTTGAGTTTTTAAATAGAATCCTTGTGGATTCCAAGGCTGATCTAATTTGAATTCAAAATAGCTCGCAGGATAGTTTGTTGTGATTTTGGTTACTTTTCTTATAATCTAGGAAAAGAGAGAATCAAGTTTCAAACTTGACTTTTGTAGTTGGTTGACCACCAGCCCCAAAAAATCATGGATTTTTTAGCCTTCCATATTTATCCTTTAACAAGAATAAAGGTCTAGCATCCATAAAGACTTATGGATTTTTACATGGATAAAAATTCTCATGAAATACCATAACACTATGGTTCTCTTTAGAATAAGCTTTAGTCTTCATGCAAGCAGCATGTAAGCTTGATTGTTCTAACAGCTCCCCCTCAAGCTAAAGCATGCTTGATTCTTCAATCTTTGATGACTTGAATTCCTGCAATTGATTTTTTTTTTATCATGAATATCTTTTCACGACAAATGAAGGCTCGAGGAATGGGGTTACAGGAATAATATCCAGTGTGTTTCTATTCCCTAAACAGACAAAATACTCAGGCTATACTGAAATAATCATATTACACTTAGTTTGTAACAAGGAACAAGGAAAGTGAAAATAGAAACATATTCTTTCATTTCATAGCAAAATTATCATAAGATAACAAAGAAAGTTGCAATTAGTCTACATAGTCAAGAATGCAACTGTGAGCAAATCTAAGTTCTACCTCTCGGCATCTATATCTCTCTTTCTTTTGATATCTATCGAGATATATCTCAGCTCTCTAAAATATCTCTTTAACTTCCAAAATCCATTACAAGAGTAAACCCATTGATTTACATATCTTCTCTATCAGAAGGTAGATTTTGAATTTGACTTAGGTCATACACAGGAGAGGTTGAAGTTTGCACTTGATCAGTCTATGTACATTGTGACAGGGGAGGTTGCACCTAGTTTTGATGTTCCTCCTCTACTCATCTTTGTTCTACTTCATCTTCAATAGCCTCCCTTTTTCTCTCAGCTTCCTTAGCTGGAGTGAGATCTTCATGATGCTTTCTTTGTATCTCTTCTTGCCTTTGTTCCTATATATGGCAAAGTCGTTCTTCCTTTGCACATCTTAGTGCTTCTTGTACAATATTTACTCTAGCCCATTTTTCTACATTCAAGGGGTTTGTGTCATCTGGGACTGGTCGTTTACCTTGTCGCTTCATTTCCCTCTGGAACACTGGTTCTTCAATTACCTTGAATACTCTTTGGTCAGGAAGAGGCCTTGCCAAAATTAACCGAGAAAACAAAACACATATTTTTGTATGCAACTATTGCACCTTCTTTGTGTGATGGCATAGACTTCAAACTTCCTTATTCAATCTTCAAAACATGATTTCAACCAATTCACTTGGCCATTTTCAACAACATCATCAACCATTAAAGAATATAACGTTTGCGACATGCCATAGTGCAATTGCTACCTCATGAGGTGGCACACATCAAAGCCAAAGTCCAATAATATCCTTGTAATAAAGATGATCTAAATAATAGAGAATTGTTGGCTTCATAAAGCTAATTGTTTCTTGGTTGTAGACTATAAATGTGAAGGAGGAACACCAGTTGCTTGAAAGGACATCATTTCATCGTACCAAGTAGGGGTTCCGAATTCTAGCTCAGTGTTATTTGCACCATAGAAGAGGTCTTCATATGGAAAGAAATCATCAATCCCATCCGAAGGTTCACCTTTATCCAAGCGAGATAAGAAATCTACAATAATATGCAAAGAACTTGGTTGATGGACTACATCATAATCATATTCTTGTAATAATACGACCTATCTAGCCAATCTACCCACTAGATTTTGCTATTTCTCTAAATAAATCAGAGCAAAGTGGTCCACATGGAAAGTAAAGGAATGACCAAACAAATAATGCTGGAACTTCTTAATAGAATAAATAAGTCCTAGACATTACTGTTTCATAACTGAATAATTACGTTCAGCCATCGTAAGAAGTCTATTAACATAATAAATAGGTCTAAGCCGAACCAATAGCAATATCAAAAGCATCAACCAAAACATGGAAAGATTGAGACCAATCCAAAGCTTGAAGTACTTATGCCTACATGAAAAGTGTTTTTAATCTCCGAGGATTTAGATTACATTCCAAAGTCCATTTGAAAGATGTAGGTTTCACATGCAGCCCCAAGAAAACACATCTTAAAATTCAGACAAAAGCATCAGTAATTCCTATCGAAATCCTTCCTATGAATTGGCACCCACTTTTACCTTTTGAGGTGTACTCTCATATCCTAACTTTACATGCTCAATTTGATCTTCCTAAATGCGAACACTAGTTTGAGTAAAAGCATCATCCTTAGAAAGCCATGATGTCTCCACTTCAATTTGTAAGTGTTCTAGATCAAGCTATATTGCAATTGTTACTAGCTCTTGCTGAAATTGTGACAATATTTTTGGTATATCAATTAGTCCTACCAGCCACAAACCTATGTTAGCTTCTAGAAATTGAAACTCTTCATCATCCTCTAGTCAACCATCATATGTGGAGGTTCTAAAATTGAGGGTAATTGAGCCTTTGGATAATGTTGCTTATCTTCTAAAGGGATATAATATTTTTTGTGACTTTTCTTAAAAGTAATAGTTTGAGATCCCCAATCTTGCTGCACTTTTTCCTATTTCAACCACTCAATTACCACAAAAGTAACTTTAAAAGGAACATTATGTATCTTGATGGATATATCCTTGATAAGACCAATAAGCTGCACATGTGATTGGTATGCAATACATATACAAAATGGGGTTGGTTGGATGTATGTCCATCCCAGTTGTCTACAAATAGGCAAAGTAGCAATGTTCACTCCAGATCTGCCATCAATCAATACTCTAGAAATCTAATTGTTTTTAAACCACACTAAAATTAGAGGTTCAACATAATCTACCAATTCATCCTGAGCTATTTCCACTATATTAACTTGAGCTTGCTCTTTGGTGGCATCATTTTGATTTTGTTTATGTACTTCTTTCAATAACGTATCCCAAAAAGCAAGGAGTAATTCCAACAAATCCCCAAGAGGTAGCTATATTGTAGATTTACAAAATATCTACCAAGGATTTGCCACACTATTACTAACCTCCCAGATATTGGATTCTGAAGATTGAGTGATTGTTGCATGATCCAAGGTAGGATTATTTGAAGGTGATAGAATTTGAACTATTGTGGTATCTTCACTTATTCCTTCCATTACCTGATTATTATGTTCACTCTAATCCTGCCTACAAGAACTTGCTTTTGGGAATTCGATCAAAACTTGCTTAACCCATTTGATCGCTTGAAATCTGTTGATGTGTAGTAACATTCGAAGCAATTTTGGGATCAGTTCCATTCTAAAATTTCTTGTATCGAGTAACTACCAGATCTTCAAAGGTTAAAGTTGCCATATTAATCATTAAAGCCTTAAGTCTCACTTCTTTCTTTCTCCTATCATTGTCTTCAGCATCTAGATAGTCAGCATGAATATGGCCAAATTCCAAACAAAATCGGCATTATGGCCCTTTGCCTTTCTTTTGATATTCCCCTTTGTCCCTACAATATCTATTGAAGGGTCTATGTCCTCGCCCAAATCCTTGATAATTGGTCTAAGTTTTACCACTATTACTTGAAAAACCTAGTTCTTGCGTATTCTGAGGATTGTCTGAATCATTCAATTGACTACTATGTACAAAGGGTGATGAATACCATTGACCATTATATCGGGGTTCTGGTTGAATATGACTTGTTGCTACTGCTTGATTTTTAGCATTTTATCTACATTCATTTGTACTGTGATTCGTAAGGTTACAAATTGCATAGTACACTTGATTTAAGGCACAATTGATCGTTACATGTCCCCAATTCCTATAATCTGTACAATATAGCTAGCTATATGGATCAATTATTGCCAAAGTATTTGAGATTACAATATGTATGGCTTCTAAAGAGCATTTCTAGATAGGGTTTATGGACTTCGAAATCTATTCCAATTGCTCTGTAGCATCTATAAGTTGATCCAAAGATCTAGTACCATCTAATGCAAAAAGTCAATTTTTTTCTTTTAATAAAGAATTAAACCCATCCATAAAACATCCAGATACCACATCGTCTGGAGGATGTTATGCTTCTGAAATCTGACGTAGGGTACTTCAAAATAAGGGCACATATTCCATAATTTTTTGAGTTGGATGTTGCATCATATACTGCAAGGTGATAAATAATTGAATTGTAGCTTTGGCCTTTTGAAATCGTCTTAGGAACGCTATTTTCAAAACATCATATGTTGCAAAATGATTTCGGGCAAATTCCGTTAGCCAACAAAGGGATTCTCCTCTAAGGGTAGCCTAAAACACTTGACATTTTTTAGTATCATCTAGATTTCTTTCCAAAAAGTCATAATGTGTATCAAAAAGATGAACATGCATATCAAGATCATCATCAATTCTTTTGCTAAACCTATTAAACTCCATTCCGTTAATTTGGTGAATAGGAGATGCCATGCTAATTGAATCTTTTCAACACTTCCACTCTCTGTTTGTAGGTACCCATGGAGATTCATCTTCTTCAATCTTTATTTCTTTTTGGGACTCCATCTTGAATACAACACCAAACTACCTTAACAATATCGTCTGCTTTTCTTCCATCTACTCTATCCAAACAGAATTCAAAAGGCCAAAAACCACTCCTAAATCCCAAGGTCTTTTATCTCGTTCCCTATCTAATTCTTCCTTGGCTTCTATGCCATCTCCTTGCAACTTTGCTACCTCAAAAGCCGCTTGAACCTCTAGCACTTGTGTCATCAATGGGTACAATAATACCCCTTTGTCCACCAAGACATGTAGTTGTTCAGATACACGGTTATTTCCAAGGCTTCCCCCATCAAAAGTAAGTGTATGTTGTAAAGTAGATGATTCCACTGCTCCAAAGGTTTCCCTACAATCCTTGATATTTCAAAAGCCACTTACCTGACCGTGTTGGCATGCTTCTTCTCCATCGTAGTGAATATCCTCTCTTCTAGAATTCTCTTTCTTATTGCCTCAACCATCACTTCTTGTCATCAAAGGTTGTTGATGCTACTGCGTCCCATCATGATCACTAAATGTTCGTTCATGAATATTTTTCACAGCAAATGAAGGTTTGGGGAATGTGGGTTACTAGAATAATATCCAGTGCATTTATATTCCCTAAACACATAAAACACTCACGCCATACTAAAAGAAATATCACAAGGAAAGTGAAAATAGAAAGACATTCTTTCATTTCAGAGAAGAATTAAAGCAAGACTAACAAAGAAAGTTACAATCAGTCTCCACAGTGAAGAATGCAATTGTGAGAAAATCTAAGTTCTACCTCTTGGCATCTATATCTCTCTTTCTTTTGATATCTTTTGAGATATATCTCAACTCTTTGAACTACCTTTTTAACTTCCAAAATCTCTTACAAGAGTGAACGCATTGTTTGGCGGTTAACATTCCTGGGAAATTCTAAAGATGCTATTTTACAAAATACAATATGCAGATAAATACAATAATTGGGGTACCACATCAATGGCGACAACCGAACAATTTGAGCTTGCAAAGTTAAACTCCATCAAGAGCTTTGGTTATCATGTCAGCCACTTGCTTCTCTCTTGGAACAAATAAAACATCAATCTCTTTTTCTAATACTCAGGATGATGCAATTGTGGGTTGTTTCTTGGAACTCCATGATAGAAGCTTAGATCCTGCAAACGGTAGAAAACCTAGTGTACTTCTCCTATCATCCTTGGATCCTATCGAATCTGCATTTGAATACAATTTGAGGTCCCAATCTAATGTATAAGGATAGAATATACTTTCATTGATAGTCCCTTTGAGATACTTGAGTACTTTCTTAGCTGCATCCATATATGTCTTTTTTGGAGAATGAATTGAATTAGCACTCCTACACTATATGAAACATCTACCCTTGTATGTGCAGCATAGATTAGGCTACTTATAAGACTTTGATAATCTTTTATGTCTTCAATCTATTCTCCTTCATAGACACTAAGTTTATGATTCATCTCCATTGGTGTTCCTATTGGATTTGCATTATCTATCTTGAATGTAAGAAGTAGGTCTTGAGTATATCCTCTTTGATTCAAGTACATTCCTTGATTTTTATAGATGGCCTCCATACCTAAAAAGAATGTGAGTTCTCCAAGGTCACTAATCTTGAATTCTTCATGCATATGCAACTTGATCCTTTATATTTCATATAATTTCATCACTCTTCATAATAATGTCGTCTACGTAAACACATAAATAGATAACTTCATTATGAAAATTTTCTATGAATAATGAAGGATCTGCATTGCTTGATTTAGATCCTTGACCTTGTAGACAGGTCACTAATCTGTAGTTCCAAGCTCTAATAGCTTGCTTTAAACCATATAATGCCTTTTTAGGCTTGCATACATATGTATGATAATCAAGGTTTTCAAATCTTGGGGCTTGTAACATATATACCTCTTCACTAATCCACCCATTAAGAAAAGCATTCTTCACATCAAGTTAAAGTAGCTTTCAATTCCTTGTAGCTACAATACTTAGTGAGATCCTGATGGTGATCATCTTGTCAACTCGTGAGAAAGTTTCTTCATAGTGTATGCCCTCAATTTGAGCATATTCTTTAGCAACCAACATGCCTTTGTACCTATGAATTGATCCATCTGAATTTTTTTCGACTTATAGACTCATCTGCTAATGTTCTGATTGGTCTGCCCATTTCCTTTAGAGCCTCTATTTCCTCCTTCATGGCCTTCTCCCAACTAGGGTTACCTTTGGCCTCTTTATAAGTTGATGGTTCCTCTGATTGGTTACAAAAGTAGATTCAACTAACTCTTATGTGCCCATTTCCTTTAGAGCCTCTATTTCCTCCTTCATGGCCTTCTCCCAACTAGGGTTACCTTTGGCCTCTTTATAAGTTGATGGTTCCTCTGATTGGTTACAAAAGTAGATTCATAACCATACCTTTCAGGTTGTCTTTTCTCCCTTGTTGATCTTCTAGGATTAAATTTGGAGCATTCTCCATAGTCCTACATCTTTGCTTTTCCCCTTTATTTCTAGAGCTTGTATTCTCTCTCCTTCTCATCTTGATCATTATCTGATTCACTTGTAGAGTCCTTCACCTATGTATCATTCTTCCTACATACTGGATGAACATCTGAATCAAGATCATAGGGTAAATTTACCTTCTATTTATCCTCTTCATACCATGACCTATGTTCTTCAAATACAACATCCTTGCTTGTGGTGAATTCTTTTGTGGATGGATTATAGAACCTGTATCCCATTTGAGTTGAATCATGTCCAATGAATGTAGCCTTGGTTGCCCTTTCATCCAATTTCCCTCTTATTTATGAAGGTACATGAACATATGCTAATCAACCAAAGACTTTACAATGACCTCGACTTGGTTTTCTCCATTCCAAGCTTCATAAGGAGTCATACCTTGAAGGTTTTGGATGGAAATCTATTCACAAAATATACTATAGTACATAGGGATTATGTCCAAAGGTAATTTGGTAACTTCTTCTCCTCAAGCATAGTCCCTATTGATCCATCTAGGGTTTTTTTCCTTCTTTCTACAATTCCATTTAGTTGAGGTGATTAGCTTGTGACTTCCCTTTTGATGCCTTTATCATGCAAGTACTCATCCTCTTTGGAGAGGTATTCTCCCCTTCCTTAATTTTGAGTTTCTTTAATGATCTATTTGTATGACTTTCCACATGTGCTAGAGACTTCTTGAAGCATTCAAATACTTCACTCTTATTCTTGATAAAGTACAAAATTTTCTATCTACTATGATCATCAACAAAAGATACATAATACCTTGAGCCTACTAATGAAAGTCCTTGACTTGGTCCCCACATGTCAGTGTGTATTAGATCTAAGAGATTGTTGTGGATGTATTAGATCTACCTTCCCAATTTGACAAGCATCACATATTTTGATCATGTGTTGCTTTGAGATGTTTGGTAGCCCTAGAATACTTTGATCCTTGCATATATCCTTCAAAGTTCTTTCATTCACATGAGCAAGTCTCTTATGCCACACTTCAAGTTTGCTTAGGGTTTGAGACCTAAAGTTGAATAGAGCTATATCCCTCGTTTCTCCCACCTCAAAAGTAAAGAGTCTACCATGCTTTTCACCTCTAGCTATCTTCTTGAAGCCTTGACATGGATCTTCCACATAAGCTCCATGTTGGGTGAACCTGACATGTAAGCCTTTTTCAACTATTTGGCCTACACTTATTAGGTTTTTAGTGATAGTGGGTACATAGAGAACCTTACTCAAAATGTTTGTTTTGCCACTGGGATCTTTGACATTGTCAATCATTTCCCCATTGTGTTTGGTATCACCCCCTATTTGTACTTCATGCTCATGCTTGGGTTTCCCCAAGTTTGATAAAAGAGCAACATTGCCTACAACATGGTTTGAACAAGCAGACTCTATATAGAACAAATGGTCATCTTCTTTACCCTCTTTATGACTAAAATTCATTAGGACTAATGAATCTTCATGTAATTGATCCTCTGAGTAGTTGTTGTAGTCCTCTCTCTTGTGGTTTATATTGTTGTTGTTCTAGTTTTTTCCACCTCTACCTCTTGTGTTGCCAAATCTACATGTACTTCATCCTTTCTGTGTTCTTCCATTCAACCAACAATTCTAAGTGGTGTGGTTGCTCTTGTTATAGATGGCACAAGGTTGAACTTATTATCCTTTGATTTTGTTCTGACTTGCTCCTTTCTTTTTCCCTTTCCATTTACTTTTTCCTGCAAAGTTTGCTTCAAAGATTTCTTCATCGTCATGCTCCTTCTTCTTTCCTTTATTCTTCTTGTCCTTCTGATCTATATAAGGGGCACTTTTAGAGTTAACTTGATAAGACTTACCTTCCTTCATATTGTTGTTGGCCTCTCGATTGAAGAGTTGTCCAAGGAAAATGTTGAAGTCATGTTTTTGCACATCCATGATAAGATCATAGGTAGTTGTAGATGGTTTCCACTGCTTGCCAGTCCTAATACCATTTAGGTTCTACCTCATGATAGCATCTTCTTCAATCAGTTCTCTAATTTAAGCTAATTGATCTACAAGCTCCTTGACTTTGGTGACAAACTATGTGATTGTTTGCTTCGGCAACTTCATCATTTGGTTGAACTCATTCCATAGGTGGTTCTTCCTAGCTTTGGTGCTAGCAGAGAAGAATGTGCATCCCAGGTTTCTTGAGATGTTTTGCATCATCTAATATGTGGTAAAAACAAATCACAAATAGAGTTATATATATATATATATATATATATATATATATATATATATATATATATATATATATATATATATATATATATATATATATATATATATATATATATATATATATATATATATATATATATATATATATATATATATATATATATATATATATATATATATCTTGAACTCTATTTGTGATTTCTTGTTACCACATATTAGATGATGCAAAACATCTCAAGAAACCTGAGATATATATATATATATATATATATATATATATATATATATATATATATATATATATATATATATATATATATATATATATATAATACTTAAATATATAAAAAAATAGGATTTAAAGATTAGTATTAGTATACATATTTCAATGAATGAAAAATAGGTTTTCCAGATAAATACTAGTATATATAATTAAATATATAAAAACAAGCATTTTGGGATCTATAATAGTAAATATACTTAAAACCTTAAAAACTAGGGTTCTGGAATAAATATTAGTATATATAATTAAATGTATAAAAAGTAGGGTTTTGAGATAATTATTATTATATATAATTAAATATATAAAAAATTAGGATAAAAATTAATATATATACAAAAAGGGTTTTAGGATTAATATTAGAACATATAACCAAATATATAAAAAACTAGGGTTTTAAGATAAATATTAGTATAGATATTTAAATATATAAAAAAACTAGGGTTTTAGGATTAATATTAGTATATGCAATTAAATATACAAAAACTAGGGTTTTAGGATAAATATTAGTATATATAATGAAATATGTAAAAAACTATTAGTATATATAATTAAATATATAAAACATTAGTACTTTAATATTAATATTAGTAAATATACTTAAAACTTAAAAAACTAGAGTTTTAGAATAAATATTAGCCACATACACATACACACATGTCACATATACACATACACATACATATACATACACACATGCACACATATACATGTTTTAGGGTTAGGGTTTTAGGATTAGGGTTTTAGGGTTTTACATACATACACACATGCATACACACATATATATATATACATATATACACATACACATACACACACATAAAGTCACATACACACACATGTCACATATACATACATACATATATACATATATACACATAGAGACAAAGAGAGAGAGAGAGAAGATAGTTAGATAAAGAGATATATATATGTCCTAACACTTCCACGACGTATTTGTACTGCACATGTTCGAGAATATGGATCCTTTGATGCAGATCGATTACAAAACCTATGCTTTCAATCACATAGTTCGGCTGATGAGGAGATAGACCCACACAACATTGCACCATCTAACTCTCGTGGGAAAAAAAGAACAAAATGGGAGGTAGAAGGATAAAGTATTGGCATCATGATAGAGAATGAACACATGGAAGAAATGCTTGAGGTGTTTCATGACATGGACGAAGACCACAATGGTGGAGATGATGTCATGGGTTCCATGGATACGATAGAATTTCCATGATTAGAAGTCAATAAAGAACATCAAAACATGCAAAAACTAGCCCGTTTACCACTCTACAATGGGGCAAAGATATTTGTTCTATGTGCATCGCTCGTGATGCTCAATGTTAAATCCATTTATGGATGGTCAGATAGTAGTAACTCTAGATTGTTCAAGTAGAGTGGAATTGAACTAAAATTTCATTGCTACATCAAAATAAGTTTATTTACTAATATTATTGTAATTGCTTATCCCTTGTAGGTTTTTGAAATATCAGTTTTTGCCAGATGGTAATGACATGCCTCCAACATGTGGAGAAGCAAAGAAGCTTTTACAGTCCGTGGGTATGAACTACACAAAGATCCATGCTTGTGTGAATTATTGTGTTCTCTTTTGCAATGAGTATGAGCACCTCCACATGTCCAAAATGTGGAGCGAAAAGGTTTAGAGAAAACCTTGTGAGCGCAGCAGTCCCCTCAAAGGTTCTTCGCCACTTTCCTATCATCCCAAGAATCAAGAGCATGTTCAGATGCAAATCCATAGTTCAGTTAATGTCATGGCATGCAAAGAACATATCTATAAATGGCATAGTGTGAGTACGTATTGAGTTCGATGCTTGGAAACACATAGATAGTTAGTGTCCTTTGTTTGCTGGAGAGGCTCAAAATATACGTCTAGGCCTAGCTATGGATGGCATAAATCCACTAGTTTTATGTTGCTCCTCATGGAACACATGGCGTCTATGTTTGGTCAACTATAACATCCCACCATGGCTGGCCAAAAAAAGGTCCATTTGTTGTTAGCCCTCATTGTGCCATGTAAGTATAGAATGTATATCTTGCACCACCTATGAAAGAGATTTGCACTTTATGGGATGGGATTACTGTGCACAACATGTCTCAACCTTTAACAAGATGAGACATGCAACTACAAGGCACACTTATGTGGATGATGCATGATTGGCCTGATTATGGTGACTGTTCAAGACTATCAATTTCATGTTAGAATGCAGATGGACATTTCTTATGTGAAGGAAAAAATGGCTGACAAGCGCAATGACAAGTGAAAACAAGCAATCGGAACCAACTATGGGATGCAAGAAGACCACTTGCTAGCATGAAATGGCTATTAGTCTTTCACAATCTCCCTTATTGGAGTTAGTTATTGATCAATCACTTGGTGAACCCAATGCATATTTTCAAGAATGTGGGAGAGATGCTCTAGAAGGCATTGATCGAAAAGAAACCAAGGTTGTATGCAAGAGTTGTGGGCAATTACCAAGCCAAACGAAACAGTGTGACTACCTAGAGCTCCTTGGGTGCTCCACAAGATGAAAGAGCAATAGGTGAAGAAGGTGATTTCAGAGTTTTGGACACCTATTGGGTGCATGAGGTGTCTAAAGACTACCTTCACATAAAATGACAAACTTGGAGGGCTCAAGTCTCATGAATCGCACAAATTTCTGCATTTTGTGCTCCCTATAGCTGTGAAATATTGGCTTTTAGAGGATATGCAAACAACCATTTACAAAATTATTTCTTTGGTACGATGGATCTCATTTAAAGAGATAAGGAGAGATAACATAGACTGTGCCAAACTCAATGCTATAAAGGTTGTGTGTATGGTTGAAAAGTACTTTCCCACAAGCATTCTCACAATTCAGCTTCATTTACTGGTTCATGTGATTGATAAAGCTGCAATAGCAAAAAATGTCCACAGTTGATGGATGGTCTTCTTAGAATGGTTCATGAAGACAATTAAAGGGTTTGCTAGAGAGCATGTCTAGAAGGCAGCATGGGAGAGGGATGGCTCGTACAAGAGTCTTTGGTATTCATAACAGAGTTTTTACACATGTCGGACCCAAAAATGCCTCGCGAACAATGATGAATACTTTTGTCTCATAGGCGGTGAGCCCCAAGGTAAAGGGACGCAAAGAAAAATGGATGCAGTTTTCAGAGAGAAGATAATGAAGTTTTGCATCATTAACTCAGAGCCAATACAGAAGTGGCTGGAGAGGTATGAGCTTGCTAAGGAGGCAAACACAAAGGAAAGATCCCAGTTTTGAAAGAATCACTCCCCTCAATCTTTGCCTCTTTTGAAAAGTCTTCAACCTCTTCCTGCCTTTCCAATGAGCAAGTTGCTGAAGATAAATGTACAAGCTCATTTTCACATGAGCTATGCTTGGATAAATTTACCAAATATAAAGATAAAGGAAAAGAAGAGAAAAGAAAAAAAAAGTCTAGTCAAATTTCATGATGAGTAAAAGATACAATATCTACCTTGTAGTAAGTGGCATGTAGTGGGCAACGTGGTGAGTTAAGAAGGAGGCACAAACTTCTTCACATGTTCATTGGTTATAAAAGTGGAGTGGAAGCACGTTCTAAACAAGGAGAGAAAGAGGCAAGAGCTCCCAATAGTTGGATCTGATCATTTTATCATTTTGTCTTCCCATAGACTCCTTCCAACCGCACGTCATTTTGTACACAACTATGTTGTGAAGCTCATATCTCAGTGTATATGTAACCATTTCTTGAGTTTAAACACTCATTGAAAAGCTTATCTTGTGCTTTCTCTGTCTCAAATATCTCCTTCAAGGCTTATATATTCTGTGAGATATCAGTCAAAGAGTGAAGTGCAGTTTTTTAGCATACCTATGTAGACAGGTAGTCTATTTTGGTTGGTTAAATTTCCCAACCAAAACATGTCCAAATTGCTTGGTTTTTAGTTTGTTGAAAATCTCTTTGTACTTTCTCTGTTTCAAATATTGCATCCAAAGGATTTATATTCTAGGAGATATCCATCAAAGATTGAAGTCTAATTTTTCAGTATACTTATGTGTGCAGGTGGTCTATTTTGGCCAGATGTCTTTCCTAATAAAAACTTATCCAAATCAAGTCATTTATAACCTTCTTAGAAAGCTCTCTTTGTCTACTTTGATTGACTAAAGGCATATGTCCATTTGATTTTTGCGTTGAGAGCAGCAAGCTATCTAAGGTGCAGCTATTTGTCTAAGTTCTGGACATACAAGGGTTCACTACACGTTTTCGTTGCACATAGGAGAACTCATTCTCCATAGTTGGTATCAGAGCCAGGTTGGTGTTGAAGCTTAATCAACAGAGTTGGAGTTAAAGAAAATCAAAAGAGGAGCTACAAAACAAGGGGGAGCTTCATAAACGCAAGAGCAAAGGACAATATAACTATTCGAGGTAACTCTCAAAGTTTTTGATAGTCTTCAATGGCTGACTTGGGTCAGAAAGTAGATAAATTGGATAAGGATGACTATCCCATGTGGAAGTTTAGAATGACCAACTACCTAATGGGCAAAGGCTTGTGGGGTATTGTGAGCGGCGATGATGCTCAACCTCAAATCAATCACCTACGGCCACCGAAGTCCAAAGGAGGCAAGCAAAAGAATGGGAAGAGAGGAATAGGAGAGTCATGTTCCTCATTTCACAAGTCATTACTAATTCCATGGTAGGGCATATTCAACATCTATAGAAAGCTAAGGATGCTTGGGAAGCTCTTGAAAGGATGTATTCAACAAATACCAAAGCTAGGAAACTTCAACTCAAGAATGAGTTGAACACAATCAAGAAAAGTTCGAGTCAATCCATAGCTGAATATACTTTGAAGATTAAGGAGCTAAGTGATGCTTTAGCTTCTATTGGCACAATGGTTGAAGACGAAGATCTTGTGTGTTATACTCTCAATGGATTGAGAGAAGACAATATATGGAAGCCTTTTATGACTTTCATTAACTTGAAAGATGCATATCCAGGTTTTGAATAACCAATCCCTCATCTTATCACAAAAGAGCTTAGCTTTGGTGGCCCCAAAGGAAAGGACAGCCACAACCAAATGTTATATACATGTCCAGGTAAAGGAAGGAACTCAAGAGGAGGCTCAAGAGGAAAAGGAAGAGATCATTACAACTCCAACTACAATCAAAACAATTCGGAAGACAACAAGGATGCATCAAATGCCAACACACAAGGAAGAGGACGAGGTAGAAGTAGAGGAAGAGGTTGAGGCTCCTACAATTCTCATAAAGGTATAACATGCTATCATTGTGGTAAAGTAGGACACTATGCTAGTGATTTTTGGCTGAAGAATGGAAGATCAAATGGAGGCAATCAAAGGAGCCAAAGCAACTATGCAAGCACCTCAAGTGAAGGAAGCAAGGACACACTACTTGCAATGAGACATGAGTGTAGAAGCTCTTGTGAAGATGACAAAAAATGGTACATTGATTCAGGTTATAGTAACCATATGTCATGCCAAGGAAGTTTGTTCACTAATCTATAGGTACCAAGTGGAAAAGGATGTGTTGAAATAGGTGATGATACTCAACACATGATTGAACATATTGGAGATATAAGGCTTGGAGATACAAGCAAAGCAAAGGTACTATCTAATATTCTTCATGTTCCTACAATTGCAAAGAACTTGATTTTCGCTTAACAAATGGTAGAGAAGGGTTATCATGTCATATTCAATGAGAATGGGTGCTTCATAAAGAATACAAAGGAAAGCTTCAACATCATTGCTCGAGGTAGAAGAGAAGGAAGGATGTTCACTTTGGACGTCCAACATCCACATGAAAAGGTCATGTACATTCAATGTGGGAACAAGAAGATTTCAGAGCTGGACTTATGGCACAAAAGAATAAGACATATCAACATTCCAAAGCTGAAGGTAAGAGGTCTTCCAAAATTTAATAGCATTGGACTACATGAGTTATGTGAAGCTTGTCAACTAGGAAAGCAAATGAGGAAGCCATTCAAGAGGAGCAATTATGTGGCCCCAAATGTCTTGGACTTGATACATACGGATGTATGGGGACCAACCCAAGAGGCATCAATGGCTGGTAATAGATTTTTTGTCACCTTCACTGATGATCACTCAAGAAAGGTATGGTTGTTTTGTATGAAGCAAAAATCAGAGGTGTTTTCTATATTCAAAAGATTCAAAGTTGAACTTGAAAAAGAAACAGGAAGGTCTATCAAAACCTTAAGGTCCGATGATGGAGGAGAATACTTCTCCAAAGAATTTTCAGATTTTCTACAAGAGAATGGGATCAAAAGGTAGTTTACTTGTAGATTCATGATGAGTAAAAGATACAATATCTGCCTTGTAGTAAGTGGCATGTAGTGGGCAAAGTGGTGAGTTAAGAAGGAGGCACAAACTTCTTCACATGTTCATTGGTTATAAAAGTGGAGTGGAAGCACATTCTAAACAAGGAGAGAAAGAGGCAAGAGCTCCCAATAGTCGGATCTGGTCATTTTGTCATTTTGTCTTCCCATAGACTCCTTGCAGCCACATGTCATTTTGTACATAGCTCTGTTGTGAAGCTCATATCTCAGTGTAAATGTAACCATTTCTTGCATTTCAACAATCATTGGAAAGCTTACCTTTGTACTTTGTCTATCTCAAATATCTCCTTCAAAGCTTATATATTCTGTGAGATATCAGTCAAAGAGTGAAGTCCAATTTTTTAGCATACCTGTGTAGACAGGTAGTCTATTTTGGTCAGTTGCATTTCCTAATAAAAACTTATCCAAATCAAGTCATTTATAGCTCGTTAGAAAGCTCTCTTTTTCTAGTTTTGATTGACAAAACCACAGGTCCATTTGAGTTTTGTATTGAGAGCAGCAAGCTATCTAATCTATATCTATTTGTCCAAGTGCTGGACATACAAGGGTTCACTACACGTTTTCATTGCGCATAGGAGAACTCATTCTCCACAGAGGTGGCTAGATGCAGTCATTTCACAAGCCAAGACAATGGATGAGGATACCTCTAAAGAAGAGGACAAACTTCCAAAGGGATGTGATTGGGAGTATTATAAATATGGTGCACTATGATCTCATCATTGACACTTTCGGAGCTCAGACATGGATGAAAATAGGTCTACTTTTGATCGTGGAGTGAGGGTCAAATTTCTCCAAAAAAGTAGAGCTAGTACACGATAATTAAGAAGGAAAACTTGAGTATTGTGGAGTGATCCTAGATATCTTAAAGTTGCTGTTCAGGAGGTTTGACTACTTTCTATTTCATGTGAAGTGGTTCAAAGTAGTCACCGCTATAAGAAATGCAACAGTGAGGTGGGACAAGAGTGGTTTCCATCTGCAATGGACTCTGAGATGCATGTAGTAGTCGACTGTCCCAAAAGAAGAGGCCTTTGAAGAAGACGAGGTACATGAGGAGGTAATGGATGATATGTTATACAAGGACAATGATTAGGAAGTGGCAGTCATACCAAGAGATCGGGAAGTCACCAATGTAGAGATAGATATGCTCTACACGTCCAATGTCCAAGAGAATGCTAGAATAGAGGATAGAATTATGATTGGCTCTGGGGTCTTAACATAACAAGAATTGTAGGTCTATTTGGATGCATTCTTGGTGGCACTCCTGGTTGTGGCCTTGGTCTAACAAGGGGTCTATTCATGTTTTCTACCACTAGGTTGGTTTGGTTGTGCGAATATATTCCTAGCATAGTGAATTGCACATGTGTTCGGGTGGGGATGCTTTGTTGGCTTGTTTGTCCTAACATTGTATTCTCCGTTCCTTGGTGGGATCCAAAATGGTTGTGCGAGGTAGTTGTCTGCTCTCGAGGAGGGAATACAGGCAACCCCATGTATTTCACTTGAGACCTATCAACTTCATCTATTGGCCAATACCTTCTACGGTTTTGGTCTAGGTATGTGACTCTAGAATCATCTTTCGGATCCTTCAGCTCATATATAGTCACTGGGCTTACTTCTGCTCCTCCTGTAGGTGAATCTGACGTATTTCAATAGCGATGCACCTAGTGTGCTCTCCTTCTCTAGAGCTCCACGATGATATCCTCGGAGTAGAAAACTGAGCTCCTAAGCCCGCACACAGTACTTCGTACAGCAGCTGTAGAATACACAAAAAAACACAGTACACAGGAAGCACGAAGACAAACTTCTTAGGTCTTACAAATGTGGTCGAACTTACAGTCTGTGACTGACTAGGCCACTATATGTTTTATTAAAGAACATATACAAAGAAGTGTCCAATGGCCATTTGGCGTTTCACATGGACACTAACGTTAACAATCTCCCACTAAAGGCCAATATGGCCAAAGTAACTATGGGAGAAAAAAATAAAGAATGATAAACTTCTCCCTAGGTAGAGCCTTTGTGAAAAGGTCTGCAAGCAAGTTATTCTCTAATGTCAAGGAATTAGTCTTACCATATCATAGAAGATCTAGCCTTTAATATTAAGTTTCTCAATCAGGTTCACTTGTAAGAGGATAATCGTTGGACACTAACGTTAACAATCTCCCACTAAAGGCCAATATGGCCAAAGTAACTATGGGAGAAAAAAATAAAGAATGATAAACTTCTCCCTAGGTAGAGCCTTTGTGAAAAGGTCTGCAAGCAAGTTATTCTCTAATGTCAAGGAATTAGTCTTACCATATCATAGAAGATCTAGCCTTTAATATTAAGTTTCTCAATCAGGTTCACTTGTAAGAGGATAATCGTTGGAGCACTTAAGTATGATTAACATGAGGCATGACAGTAAAGGAGCTCATTAAAATCTAATCCCTGATCGTCTCTCTCCTCAAGTCTAATGTACTAAAAGAGTAAGAGGAGTTAAATAAGACTTGCCTCATCATCCAACTATTCCGTCCAAAGGTACCTCAAGAGTCCTTCAAGCATCGGTTTTGTAAGAAATGCTTCTTCCGTGGGCTCACCGAAACCAATTTTTACCCATGAACCATATCCTTCTAGTTTTTGAATGTAATGAAATGGCCTTCTGGCCATTCCAAGTTGGAACAAAACGTTCTTTGCACAACCATGTGCCTATTCAAGTTGTGTCTAGACCTCATCCCCAACAAGTCAAAGCCTCTCAAATATTCGCTTTGGGTGGAGCTCTGCAACCTTCACTTCTTTTTGTATGGGTTCATTAGGGAAATTGTGGCCCTCTTGTAGTGCCCCTTGCCTACCAAAGAGGATGCCAAAGGACTTATCTATTAAGGTCTCGCTTATTTGTTCAAGAGGAGATGGTACCATAGATTTATGTTGAAATTGATCCAAATAAAGAGCTAATTTCCACAATTAGTATTGACATTAGAGAAGTGGAGCTTTTGGTACAAGAAATGATATTGAAGAATTTACACATTGCATGTTTTCATTGTGGTATGTAAGCGCACAAAATAATTGAAACGATGAGAAAGAGCTTATGTAACCATTGGTGGTTGTCAAAGAGCAGTTGACAACCCAAAAGAGTGAAGCTCCTTGCTCATTGGAAATAGAGAAGGTCAATGAGACCCAACATTCCAAGCCAAGTACGGACAACTTTTACAAGTGAGATGTAAACAAAGCAATTGTAAAGGTTTGCAAGTGGCAAGACCCTCCCATAAAATTGCAAACACAAAACCCATAGATAACAATGAAGTAGAAAAGGAAGTCAATCTCTGGGATTACCTAGGAGGGATATGTCAAATCGAAGATTAGGAAGATGATAAGAAGGTTATGACATGAGTAAAGAGGATAACCAAAAAGATTACACCACTACTGAAGAGGAAAATTACACCACCAACAAAGAACATAATCTTGAAAGTGAGAGCTCGATCATTGGATCCACAACACCATATTCATTTACAAATAAAGATAGTATTCTAAAAGGTGAACTTCCAATGCATCTCCCTTGGAAGAGCCCAAAGGGAAGCTCATCTACTAGGGTCCTTTTAAAATTAAGAAAAGAGAAAAGAAGAAGAACAAGAAATAAGGGGAACAAGGGCCTGATCCGAAAAGACCAATAATAAACAATGAACATCATTTCTTTCAATGTTTGAGGATCGAAAAATCCCTTGAAGGTTGCCACTATTGGCCAATGTCTTTGGGAAATGAACATTAACCCACACTTTATCTATCTTCAAGAGGTGAAGATTAGCAGTAAAGATCTTCGCAAAAGGCTTTAAAGCCTTTGCCTACTTCACAATTGCTTCACCATCTCCCACCCTAGGGGGAGGGGTAACATGATGATGGGTTTCACTCCCATTTGGTCCTCGTATTTATTGGAGACCCCGATCGATCTGCTCCATAGATGGATCACTTCTTCCTTTATTGGATTGCATCCATTTACCATCCCTTTAGTGTATGCCCTAAATCACAGTTATGAGACAATCGATTCTTTGAAATCTATGGATTCCTTGGTCTAATTTATCATACTTTGTGGTGACTTTAACATGGTGGAAGCATTATTGAACGGTGGGAGCAAAGAGAACTTGTTATTGATTGATCAGAGAAAGACTAATGGGAACAATTTAAGCTTCACCGTGACTTGCTGGAGTTGAAGAACTATCAAGGCTTTTCGTAGTTGAATCTCAAATCTGATGGTGATTTGCACAAAGGTAGGCTTGATAGAGGTTGTCTCCCAAAATATCGTCAAGAGCTTCGAACCCCGTTTGGACTTAGTGGTGTATAATCATTACTCGATAGTTCCAACCTCAACTCCTTATTCTAAGTATAGATGGCTACTTGGTTCCATGTTATCTTCTAATCTTCTCCCTTCCCTCTATTCAATAACAAATGTCCATTGCTTAGAACCATGCTTTTAATACCATACCTCTGTTGTTGGGTGTTAGAAGTTGGTTGTTAAATTGACTTGGAAAATTTTGCATAGCACTTAGAAGCAAATCAAAAATATTCACAAAGTTACAAGGGGAAATCCTTACAAAAGGCTATATTGACTTGATCCTGAGTCAATAAATGCAACCCTTAGCTTTAATATAGTGTATAACAAAAATTTGGATTTGAAAATAGGGATGATGCATAATTACGTGTGAATTCTATGGCAGATTGTATGATGGTTTTTGTAATAACAAGTGAATATATTTCCACCAACTCAAGTTTCGATGTTGCTAGTGATGTTTATGGTTGGACCATGTCCTACAGAAATGAGGTTACTCAATTGAATTAGTACATAGGTACATGAGAGAATATAGGGGGTAGAAAGATAGTTTTACAATGAATCAAGTGCTCTCATTGTCATTTCTCTTATTCTGTCAATTGCTCGACGATATCTCGTATACCTCTAGATGACATAGGCTTGATAGGAGTTTGCAAGAGCTCCCCTCTTTAGATGTGATTTGAACATATGCAGATTGTACATGTATCTCTTCTCCACTTCATTGAATTCATCTTTGTTGGGCCTCGTATCATTTGGAGATATGTATCAATGACCTCTTGTTGACCTTTTCTTCAATAACTTTGCTA
This sequence comes from Ceratopteris richardii, assembly GCA_020310875.1. Classification (NCBI taxonomy): domain Eukaryota; kingdom Viridiplantae; phylum Streptophyta; class Polypodiopsida; order Polypodiales; family Pteridaceae; genus Ceratopteris; species Ceratopteris richardii. The sequence continues at coordinate 135,532,201 of CM035422.1, forward strand.
GATTTTCCATCTTATCATGTCTAATGCCTATTGCATAGTCTCAACTATTGATGGATGCTCCTCCAACAATGTTGTTCTTACTAGTTTGGATTTATGGTTTTGCCTTCTTATAGAAGTGAATTGGTACATAGGTACATGAGAGGATTTAGGGGGTAGAAAGATAGTTATACGGTGAATCAAGTGCCCTCATAGGCATTTCTCTTCTTGTATCAGTTCTTCAATGATATCATGTACCTTCAGGTGATTGAGGCCTGATAGGAGTGTGCAAGAGCTCTCCATCTTTAGATATGATCTCAACATATGTGGGTTATACATGTATCTCTTCTCTACTTCATTGATTGCATCTTACTTGGGCCTCTTATCATTTGGAGATATTTTTCAAGGAGCTTTTGTTGAGCTTCCTTCATAATTTTGCTGGATTTTGCATTTTATCGTGTCTCATGCCTATTGTATCTCTTCGTAATCTCGATCATCAACGAGTGCCCCAATGATGTTGTTCTTTCTAGTTGTGATTCTAGGGTTTGCCTTCTTTGGTTGTTCTCTCATTTGCAAAGGGTGACATTTTAATTAATGTGGGAAGGGACGTCGGCTAGTTTTAAGGATTTAACTCTAGGGATGATACAATTGTAGCATAGGTGCATGTAAATATGGGTAGAAATAAGATTAATGGGCAAGGTGATGATATTATCATACATGCCTTTCAGTGTTCTTCCAAGTTTGAACCTCATTTGCCTGGTCATGGTGCCTTAACATCATGATCGCCAAGTGGAAGCGCAGTTGCATAACCGATTTGTGTACCTTCATATATTATCTTTGTCAAGGCTTAAAATCCATGTAGGATCTTCTTTTGGGGCCCCTTCGCATGCGAGCTTTCAATTTGCTGAATGATCTAGTTCGACATTTCCACATGTTTGTTTCACACAACTTGTCACATGGCATGCAAAACTTCCTTATTTGTTATGTTCTATCTACTAGCCGTAAACATGTAAGGCATAATGTTAGCTCAACTGTAGACGCCCTCTTGTTGGAAAAGTTTTCTTATTACTTTCCCTTCTCTCTTTGATATCGTTGTTTTGAATTCATTCTCTCTTTAATTTTAATGCTCTTCAAATGAAAAGTGGCGAGTGGCGATCTTAGTATGTCCTTCAAAGTCATCCATTATGAATGTTGAATAAAGAAGCCTCCCAATCCTATGTTAATATGTAGATATGGCTTGTGCACATCTCTAAACATTACGCGTAACTAGGGGAAATGTAATATATTCTTTACACTCGCATCTCTCAATTTCTTCATTTTCAATCTGAAATCATTTATATTGCATCCTGGCGATCTTATCAAGTTGTTTAGATCATTCTTTACTTGCATTCTTTTAGCTTTGGTATATGTGTAATAAGCCTTTCCAAGGCTTCCCATACTTTCATGACTTCATTTTGATAATTGATAGTGGTTAAAATGATCTAACACCAATAACAAGGGGGAAGTATCTTGACCCAAAA
>CM035422.1:135538696-135543696 GCA_020310875.1 Ceratopteris richardii
TGACTGCCATGTGGCTCACTTCAAAATAAAATGGACAGCGAATGGATATCCAGCTATGTACGGTGATGATATTAAACTTCAACAGTTTGCAACCACGTTGGAAGGACGAGCTATGAGCTGGTCAGTCAATATGGCATTGCCCATTTTTCTACATATGATGATTTAAAAATAGCATTCTTGCAACGATTTAGAAAAGAAAAGACGCCTTCCGATGTATTAAGGAAGTTGAGGGCCATCAGACAAAAGACCATGCTAGTGGAAGACTATGCTCAAAAGTTCCGGACTTTAATGGGAAGGTTGCAAGCTAATGAACGACCCACTGATGAGATGTTGGCAGGATTTTTTTTGAAAGGATTAAGGAGCACAATAAGACAAGCGGTGGCCAGTGTGGACATTGCAAATGGTTTTGATGTATTAGTATTAGCAGCGGCGCGGGTTGAAAGAAGGTTTGGACGAGCCAAAAAGAAGGAGTTTGATTCTGGTTCAGAGGTTGAATCGGATTCAGCAACGGAGTCGGGCAAGAGTTCAAATGATTTTGACACTGATGACTATGACGATGAAATAGTGAAGACAAAGCATCGTAAGCATAAAGCTAAGCACAGTAAAGAGGAGGAATGGATTAATAAGTTAAAGAGAGATGGACATTCGGTATAATCAACATAATCAACAGGGATAACATCAACAACAGGGGCAACAGGCGGCTCAGGCGAATGCCATGCTGATAGAATGGCCAGAGCAAACGGATAGAGCTCATGATGCACCCGGTACATCTGATCGAATGCACGTTGAGAAGACTAACCAATGGCAGTGTGATTGCAAACAATGTGGGAAAGGTAAAGAGGTTGAAGTGTTGGCAGTGACAAGATCAAGGAATAAAGGCCCTATTGATTGGCAGGAACAAAGACAAATCCGAGACAAGGTTTTGAAGCAAGTTCGAGATGAGTCTTCTAATCAGGCGAGGTGTGGAGGTCAGACTGAGCAACAACATGGTATGAAATTGATACCTCCCATAAAGGAGCGGGATAAGGCGCCGAGTCAGCAAGGCTTGGCAAATGATTGGTTTGATGAGATCATTAGCTCACCGCTACAGTTGTCCTTGGATCAACTGTTATCTTTGGTACCTGTGTTTCGAGAGAAATTGTTGAAAAAGCTACTTGGGTATCATGCAGAGCCCGAAGTTAGGTCGATCCCTTCTATCTCGGCCAACAGTATTGATCGAGCAGACGTGGATTTTGTAGTATAAGTCATTCAGGTGCAGTACAATCACCGGCGATTTGCAGAAGTCTTGCTTGATGGAGGATCAGGAGTAAACATATTACCTGAGCATATGTTTACTCCTGATCCTCCATCAAGCAAGACTTCTGCAAATCGTCGGTGATTGTACTGCACCTGAATGACTTCTACTACAAAATCCACGTCTGCTGGATCAATACTGTTGGCCGAGATAGAAGGGATCGACCTAACTTCGGGCTCTGCATGATACCCAAGTAGCTTTTTCAACAATTTCTCTCGAAACACAGGTACCAAAGATAACAGTTGATCCAAGGACAACTGTAGCGGTGAGCTAATGATCTCATTAAGCCAATCATTTGCCAAGCCTTGCTGACTTGGCGCCTTATCCCGCTCCTTAATGGGAGGTATCAATTTCACACCCTGTTGTTGCTCAGTCTGACCTCCACACCTCGCCTGATTAGAAGACTCATCTCGAACCTGCTTCAAAACCTTGTCTCGGATTTGTCTTTGTTCCTGCCAATCAATAGGGCCTTTATTCCTTGATCTTGTCACTGCCAACACTTCAACCTCTTTACCTTTCCCACATTGTTTGCAATCACACTGCCATTGGTTAGTCTTCTCAACGTGCATTCGATCAGATGTACCGGGTGCATCATGAGCTCTATCCGTTTGCTCTGGCCATTCTATCAGCATGGCATTCGCCTGAGCCGCCTGTTGCCCCTGTTGTTGATGTTGTCCCTGTTGATTATGCTGATTATACCGAATGACGGGTATACCTCTTTCTTCACGATGCTTTACCCACACACGGCAGTTCGGCCCTATCCAATGATCAGGAGTTGAACAATACCCACAAGGCATTACTCCTGGTGGTCGACCTTGGTGATTGCCTTGCCGGTTATTCCCTTGCTGATTCCCTTGATCTCTCCATGGGGGTCTCCCTTGTTGCTATCTCGCAAAATTACCTCGCCCTTGGATAGGAATAGCCTGATTGGCCGCTACGTCATTTAGATTTCGATTGTCTTGCCGAGAACTTTGCCCTCTATGCTTAGGGTTATACCAACACTGAGTTGTAGTATGTCCCTCTTTGTCACAGATATCACAAAATCGTTTCTCCTTTAGATCTAGTATAGAATATCCATGTCTCTTTAACTTATTAATCCACTCCTCCTCTTGACTGTGCTTAGCTTTATGCTTACGATGCTTTGTCTTCACTAGTTCATCATCATAGTGATCAGTGTCAGAATCACTTGAACTCTTGCCCAACTCCGTTGCTGAATCCGATTCAACCTCTGAACCAAAATCAGACTGCTTCTTTTTGGCTCGTCCAAACCTTCTTTCAACCCGCGCCGCTGCTAATACTAATACATCAAAACCATTTGCAATGTCCACACTGGCCACCGCATGTCTTATTGTACTCCTTAATCCTTTCAAAAAAATCCTGCCAACATCTCATCAATAGGTCGTTCATTACCTTGCAACCTTTCCATTAAAGTCCCCAACTTTTGAGCATAGTCTTCCACTAGCATGGTCTTTTGTCTCATGGCCCTCAACTTCCTTAATACATCGGAAGGCGTCTTTTCTTTTCTAAATCGTTGCAAGAATGCTATTTTTAAATCATCATATGTAGCAAAATGGGCAATGCCATATTGACTGAACTAGCTCATAGCTCGTTGGAACTCATAGCTCGTCCTTCCAACGTGGCTGCAAACTGTTGAAGTTTAATATCATCACCGTACATAGCTGAAAATCCATTCGCTGTCCATTCTATTTCGAATTGAGCCACATGGCAATCAACATCCTCCTTAGAGGTTCCACTGAAATGAGCGGCTAGTTCTGTGACCGATCGCCCCTGCAAGTGGGTCAAACCTACAGTTGCTTCTGTGAGGAATAACGCTCCAAGTATGTCGCCCACTAACCTTGCCTCTGCTGCACCTGTTTCCCCATGTTCCTCGTCAGTGCCCAGAGCTTCTTGCTCCTCGGCCTCGTACCACTCGTAAAAGTCTGAAGATGTCTCCACGTTCGCTCCTCTTGGCTGTGCCCTTGTAAAATATACTTTACCAAAACGGTTGCGCCTCTCTCTCTCTCTCTCTCTCTCTCTCTCTCTCTCTCTCTCTCTCTCTCTCTCTCTCTCTCTCTCTCTCTCTCTCTCTCTCTCTCTCTCTCTCTCTCTCTCTCTCTCTCTCTCTCTCTCTCTCTCTCTCTCTCTCTCTCTCTCTCTCTCTCTCTCTCTCTCTCTCTCTCTCTCTCTCTCTCTGTGCGTGCCTGGGTGTGTGTATATATAGATACATACATATACATACATACATACATACATACATACATACATACATACATACATACATACATACATACATACATACATACATACATACATACATACATACATACATACATACATACATACATATATATATATATATATATATATATATATATATATATATATATATATATATATATATATATATATATATATATATATATATATATATATCAAGGTGGTTAGGTACGTAAGGTTCGGTATGCGTAAGGTACGTGAACCGAATCTTACCTCCAGGGTAAGGTTCGTAAGGTACGTTAATATAGGTAACATATTACATACATACAGGTAACATATTACATACAATGTACATACTACATAATAATATTCACGAGTCACCTCACCATTAAGGACTCCCGAGTCACATCATTATTCATATGAAAGTTCAAAGATATCATAACTCACCTTGCACTTGGGACTCGGGAGCATCAAATTTCAATGTACATTATATAATATAATTTGAAACCAAACAATCATCAATGTAGAATAAACAAAACTTAAAATATGATGGGACAAAATGAATACATGTCACAACAACATCATACATGTGCCGACATCTCCATTACCTGATACATCTCAAGAGAAGTGGAATACATAATGAAAAACAAGTCAGAACTCGAGTTCGGCATAATGTCTAGTAGCAAGTGCCAAGTGGCAAGAACTAAGCATGAAAGATCTATCATCCATGATCCAAATACATAACAAATCAAAAGCATATCGTCCGAGTATGTGACATGATACATCAATGTCATATGGTCAATCATCATACATATGAACGGCTACATACTACTACTCATCTAAACCCTCTGATGATGAAGATGATGAAGGAAAGTCTCCAGTACTAATAAGATTCCCATCATCATCATACTCAGGCTACCTAATAGGAACCATATCCAACGCTCTAGCATCTTCCTCTTCGATGTCATCACCTGCAACAAGTGAAGCTTCTCTCCGTCGTGGACGTAGCTTCTGTCGTCAACCTATCATAGAACTCATAGATGGAACATCAATACATGACTGCGCCTGCTCTGATAGAACACATCAGCAAGCCCTAGTCACTCTCCTGTCAATGCTCTCGAGCTCTCGATGTAGCATGCGGAATATGTCCTCCTGCTCATCTCTAATGCGAGCGGCTATATCCTCCTGATTGTCCACACTCTCATCAAATATAGTAGGTGACACCTGCAACGGAAACATGGAATGGAAAGAAGAATCAATATTCAAGAATCAAGATTCAACGATATTCTTTATTGGATGTTAAAATTATAAATTAATTTTCCTTCTTTGGACCATCCAACTTCTTCAAGTCTTGTACAAGGCGTAGGTTCGCCTTGCAAAAGACAACACGCTCTAATTGTGAGACACTCAAAACCATTTCGTAGTTTGGTGTGCACAAGGGAATATGAGCTCCAATTACGCTCACATGCACTCGAAAAAGCGTCCTACG
>CM035422.1:135556196-135596196 GCA_020310875.1 Ceratopteris richardii
CCATCAAAAGCCATTCTGCATATTCCACAAGCATCATCATGTGCATCCCATGTCCACAACAGCCACAGCATGCCAACTGAGAGAAATTATGTATTACTAATCAGGGAAAATGCAAACTGACAGAACCACACAAATGCCACTACATGCCCAACTGGAGCTGTACCCAGATTTTCACAGGGTTCATGGCAGTCTCAGAAAACATTTGCAGTAGGCTGATGAGGCAGGACATATGACACAACAACAGATTGAAAAAACTGGCATGTTACATTTAAAACAGTTTGCATACACAACAGTACCCTCATCGAAAAAAAACTCCACTATGACAATACAGAATGGTTCATCTTCCATGGTTGCAAAGGTTAAGAATAAGATTGACAGCGGAGGAACAAACAATCATCCAAAAAATGTTTTCGGGATGAAAAGGGAACAGAAAATTGGTCTCACTAAAGTGACAAAACACAAAAGAGCTGCACATTGTCCTCACGATACAAAAATATAGGCTTTTAATGTGATTTTACATTGTCCTTGGCCTTACAATTAAATTTCCATCTCCAACATAAATGACAATATCTGCTTGCATATTCTGATTCAAATTTTAGACTTTAGAAAGAGCAAAAAATATTTTTATTTACCTTATGTCCACGCTTGAATACCAGGATGATCAGATTTATCCTATTAACTTGCATGTTTGAGTCAGACAACCGAAGTCAACAAAGGTTCACTAAGAGTTGATAACTTGATGGACATGCAGGGGGCTAAATAAAGTAGAAAGCATATGGTTTTTAGTAGACTTGAAAGAATTTGTTTCGAAATTTAGCAAGGTTTTGCAAAAGTTTCAAAAAACGTTTAAGGTGCTAGCAAAAATTTAGAAAAATTGCAAAGAAGAAGTCCATTGAATTCTATTTCTCAACATTTTTATCGCACCCAAAAAAAAAAAGAAAACAAACTTATAGTTAGAGATTTCACCAAGAATGTGAGACACCCAACTTTGAATCCAATAAACAAGACATCAACTATGTACATTGATGTAGATTACCATAAATTGACTATAAGAGTTTGTTTCATGATGGCACAATCTCCCAAATGAACAAGGTTTGAACACTCCTTCCTCTTCTAATTTTTTATCAAGTACACAAGTTTGGTACATAAATTGATATACAACGAGCAGCCTAGCTCTTTCAAATGAAAGGCTATCTCAATTGCAGTTTTATGACAAAAATCTTGCACAAATATCATACAATCATAATTTTTTTGCAAATGATACTTTTAACCTGAAAACAAATAACATTTGCCTTAAAAGCTCCCAAAAGATTGGCGCTCAAGTTTTTCCCTTCCTAAATCTCTAATTATTCGAAATTTAAGTCCTCACTGGATTTGGTTGATAAGGGACCATATTTTGACTTGACGACCTTAGTCTTGACCAACATGATTCTTTATCTCTATGTGGAGAATACGCTAAGATTTTACTATGTATATATTGCACTCCTATGGCTCTCAAGCTATATAAAACCCTTAGCCTTGACTTGATTAAAAAATACAATAATATCATACTTTTGCGAAAACCTTATTTTGGATCCACACAAAAAGAACTTATCCAAAATATTTTTTATCGAGTGAAAATCTAAATTTTTGTATTGTCTGTTTGCATTGATTCTAGCTTGAATTCTTCATTGATTACAATCAGATTCCTTCTATTGATGTTTTCTAAACTTTACGTGATCTCCATCAAAGCCCTCAAGCATACTAATCTTCAGCTCCTTCCTTTTGGTTTGAGAAACATGTGAATCCACTTGATCGTCTCTTTGGCAAATATGCAAGCCTCAAATTAGGTCGCATATGTCCTAGAGTATGGTGGCTAAAAATATAGGAATTCCCAAATGAAGTTGTTCTAGACATTCATTAAGATTTTGGATTGTTTTGATATCTTTGATGGTCATCTCCAGGGTGCTCAACAAAAGTTGAAAGTAGTCTTGCCAAATTGTTATGGAAGCAAAAGATCGTGCACCTCTGCAAAAATCTAAAAAACAATGATTACTAGAAAATTACAAACATTTCCACAACTTTGGCTATAGGTTCAAACAATAAACCTAGGTTGGACATAGAGAATCCCATGTTGGTTTTTATACCCACAATTAATATAGAGACGTAGAGAAAATGAATGCAAGATGGAGAATAGACAAGACATAAGAGAAAGAAAGGAGACAAGCTACAATTATATTCCACACATTACAATGATGAAATACATGCAGTTTCAAGCTGGCATGAAGAATAAGCTTGAGATAGAAGCTTCCCATAACACCACAATGTCCATAGCTGAAGATAACCTCCTCCAACATAGATAACTTGTAAAGCTACTAAAGGATAAAAGCTACTACACCTTTTAAAGCTATATAATAAGTCAAACCAGAATTTACTAAGTCTTTTATCATATTTGATTTGGTTTGACTTATTATATAAGACTTCTAGGTACTCCAAAAAACATCACTTCTCCATTTTTATTATAAACAATGCACTTACTCATATTAAATATCGTACTCAAACTTTTTCTTTTAACAATGCACCACAAATAACAAACTTTTATAAAAATCAAGTACGTACAAAACTTCAAAAATATGGAATGACTTTCCACTTTGAATAGTAAGAATTATTGTTCCTATGGCTTTTACTTGAAGAGTCTAACTATTAGCATAAAAAAACCAAAAACATTGATCTAGAGGATAAAATAGAATGGAACACATACCGAGAATAAAACAAATCTTCTATCCAATCCTTAGCTTCTTTAAATATCGAACAAAGACTAAGATGAGGAATAATAGATCTCTTCACAAAAAGAGATATGATATGCAAAGCTTGCACATCTTTTATACCCCATCTTTAATGATCTTGAAAACCCGCTTGTCCAACTGCGGAAGATTCCTACATGGAATTTAGGGCTCAATAAGTGGAGAAGCTTATCTTTTATCTCTAGTCGATTTTAGATCTGAACACGTTAGCAATCTTTTTACCGAATTGTTGGTGGACATTCCCCTCCCTAATTTCATCAATTTTGGCCATATCATTTGCATTTTTCTTTGTTCATCATTCTTTGCATGCGTTTGTTTCTTTGTCCATCTCTGTCATGAGCCATTAAGAATCCTTTCCATGTTACAATACTACTAAGAGGAGGACTTGGAGCCTCGAGCCTTGAAACTATCATTGTCCGAACTCCCTATGGGTCATACATAGGGCTTCAGCTACAGCCTACACATTAATAGTCCCATATGGCATAGACTCTAGAGTATATGCATTTATGCTCAAGAATCACATATCACATGTATGATGCATGCATATACACACACATCATCACAATTCACATGTATTACATTATAAGACTTAAGTTATAAGTTATAACAGTACCGAGTATATTGTCTATCATATATGATATTTGTGCACATTAAGGATTATACACATTTGACATGTATATGATATATCATCCTCTGAAAAGCTTCTTTGAGATTAATATGCTTAGTGCTATGTGCCATTTCTACAAGTGTACAATTTTTCCTCTCTCTAATACTATTTTTTGCTCTAGAGTATGTGCAATTGTAAGTTGTCAAGTAATGTCTTTTTCTTCCAAGTCAAACTTGAAATCAACCGACTTGTATTCTCCACCTCTATGTGATCTTAAACTCTGAATTTACTTTCATTTTCATTTTCAACAATAGTTGTAAATTTCTTGAATGTAGAAAAAACTTCTAACTTTGCTTTTTAACCAAAAACCCAACGATATCTTGTAAAACCATCATGAATGTGATAAAATACCTTCACCATGAATTTAGACTTTAGTCTTCTCATTGGTCGATTCACATCTGAGCGAATAATATGCAACTTCCTTGTAGCTGTGATAAGCCCATGCTTCTTGAAAGGTGATTTGTGCAAATTTCCTTCCAAGCATCCTTCACATGAATTTACATCATCGGGTAAAACAAAAGTACTCTAAATCTCAACCATACCTTTGTTCTCCATGTGCATAGTAATTGTGTAGCTTAGATGACCAGATCTTGCATGCCAAAGCTCAATATTTACCCTTGGAGATGAAGTTTACCCGAAAAGATTAGCATGGCTTATTTTTGAAAATATAAACCACTTCTACTTTCACCTTCTAAAAGATAAAGCTCTTCGTTTGGAGTAAGGATTTGATATGTATCCTTCTTAAGAATAAATATATAACCATCTGTAAGACAAGTTGATATAAAGAGCAAATTCTGTTTTAATCTTTGGCACATATAGAACAAGTTACCACCTTCTCTCGATTTTAGTGTGACTTCTTCCATAACAAAAACATCCAAATCATGATGATGTGTAATAGTCATTCTTTTATCTGTATAGTAAATGAAGAAAATACCTTCTTGCAACATGTCATATTCTTAATAGATCCAAAATCAAATATCTACGGGCTCTCTTATATTCCATATAATGCTTCTTGATCAAAAGATACCTCTTCTATGTTGACACGTGTAGAAGTATCCTCATCTAAGCATTTACCTTTTGAAGTCTCTTCAACATTGCTACCTGAAATTCTATTCCTTTCATTAAAATTTGTTTCTTGCACTTTGCAATATGATGGCATAGATTTTGCAATAATGGAAAATTCCTTTCTTGGTTGTAGAAGTAGACATAGATGAGGTAGACTCTCCCTTGACTGTAGGCGAAGTAATCCATATAGACATAAAAGAAGATGTGAAAGTGGATTTGTAAGTAGAGGACTTACATTTCTCCTTAGAGTGAGCTTGAGGTTCTTTCTTCTTCTTATTCTCCTTCTTTCTCTTCTTCTTCTTCTTCTTCTTCTTTCCCTTTGATGAAGAAACCATAGTTTTCCTCCAAGCTTTTGTGTTGATCTTTATCTTGAAATAACAAAAGTTGAAGCTCGTCAAATGTTATTTATCTATCTTTTATGTAGAGAGAGAAATATGTGATAAAGAAATAAGATTTAGATGGAAGCCAATTGATTAGGATATTTACAATCTCTTCATCAGGAATATTTACACAAACATTAAGAAGTTCATCACAAATATCTTTTAACTCGAGAATATGTTACTAAACTAACTCACCAACCTTCATATGTGCTTTGAATAACATCCTCCTCTCTCTCTTGAGCTTGAAGTTAGCCACTGTGTGGACTCAGAGACCACCTCTCTCTCTATAGATACTGCTGACATGAGGGAATTCCCTTTGCGACGAAAGTGGAGTGGACAGCACTTTGCTATTCTGATGCACTATGTCTTGCTAGCTTTCTTTCACTGAGAGCGAAAAGAATTGTGCTAATGGTTGTAGAAATGCCTCTCTCAACAGTTTGAGTATAATACAATGGGCCCGCTTAGCATCATACAGCTACAAACTTCTACCACATCCAAATGGAAGCCAAAAAACGTCGTGGGAGAGTGAATTTGGATCGATGTGAGGTTGATGTTGTTCGATTAGTTCTGTATTGGAAGTGAAATGTTCTATGAGACATACTTGAGAAGCTGAGAGCACCAATTTGTTCAAATCAGAGTGAAGTTAGGAGATCTTCAAAGTGTAACTGATATTATCAACACAGTAGTTGACAGATACGAGGTGTACTAAGGAGAAAAAAGACAATCAACTACTATGCCTATATCGTACGTGAGTGAGAAGAGGAAAGATGGACATCGCATGTAATTGTTCTCAATAGCTTGACCTCTAAAGACCACCGATATGAGATTTAACCACCGTGAATCATCAAAAACAAACAACCTTCAAATGCTAACCACAAAGAGTATCAAAGGGTGGGAAAAGAGGAGGAGAAAAATGGGTTTAAAGGGGTGGAAAACGCGTGGGGGGATGGGAAAATGGGCAATGTATAACCCAAAGAGAGCAAAAATGATGACAAAAAGGACCTCTCCCAATGAGTGCAGAACAACACCACCAAGCTTTAGTACCATCTCCTCCAAAATGATAACCAAATGAGCCACCAAGACCTCCACCTAAAGCTTTGATATCATGTCGAGAATACATGCGCGAAAGCAAAACTACAAAAAGAGTGTACTCACAAAATGAAAGAGTATGAGACTCAAAAGTGAGTAGACCATGAAGTGGGAAAACTCACATGAATTAGAGTGAGCTTGCCAAGAGCATAGAGTAGGCTCCTCAAGCTTCTAACCAAGTACAAATAGGGGGATAGGCGTGTTGGAATTGGAGTGGACCTTAATAACAATAATCATAAGTTTTCAGGATCTTCCAACAAGTGAACCTTAACATACTCACCTTACGACTCAAAATTAGATGAATGAGAAGTAGAGAGAGAATACACAACTTGTCAAAGTGTAACAATAAGCCAAAAGCTTATCTACATTATCCGATATTCAAATGTCAAATTACAAAAGGTGTGTGGCTGCATAACTGAATGTGTGCTGAATGTGTTGAATGTAGATACAAAATCTGAATGTGTGTTGAACGTAGTTACAAAATCTGAATCTAGGTAGAATTTCGAGAACTAGATACAAGAGTTTGTTCATAAAGTGCTTAAGAGGTATGAAGAGTATATGTATGCGAGATGGGAGTGATTAAAAACAGTTTACAACTCTTTGTATAAAAAACCCTAACTGAATAGCAAGGGAAACAACTCCTTATGCTGAAGTAGAAGGCATATAGCCTAGGAATAGCAACACCAAAAGAAGAGGACAGAATATAGAAGTTGCTATTCACAAATCTCAGCAATATGCTGATGGTTGGCTAACAAAATCTCCTCCAAAGCTGCACCACAACTTAGGCCACCCTCCTCCATAAATTAGTCACCTCTAGTATTGATTGATCCTTAAGATTGGTGCTCAAGTGATGCTAGAAAGTGATGCTAGAACTGACTCCTAAGGCTTCTTTATATAGGCCTCTCAGCTGAACCACGAAAATAACTACGCAAAGCTGAAAAAGCACCTCAAAAAGCATGCGAGTTATTTTAGCGATGTGCTTTTCGGTTCACTAAATTTGCTTTCCTAACAGAAAACTCCAACGATCTCCCAAATTAGCCATCAGCTGAGTATGAGAACTTGTTTCCTTGATGTAGAGATTGAGAGGAACAATATAATGGAAAAAAACATTTTGAGCAGAAATTAATGCTAGGGTTTTCTACCATTTTTGGACCTCTGATGACTAAATGTTGTATACCAAATGAAAGCTCTTCTGAAATACTAACTGATGAGCTCATAATAGTTTTTGACCTTCTATGATCAAAATTTGGCTAAGGGCTGCTGAAAATTTGGGTTTTATGCTATTCTGACATCCTTTCCAACAAGGCTCTCCTTATGTAGAGTTGGAGGAGGCTCTCCAAAGTACATCATATGTGGGATAATTCCCCTTCAAGAAGAATGAATACACAAGTAGAAGCAAAAGGCACTTGACAAGGAAAAGACATGTTTTTATGGGTGTTGCTGGAATAATGAGACGTTTTCTTATATCATGGTCGAGTTGTATGGTCTCCTTTGCAACTGGACTTCCTCATTTCCCTATTCTACAAGGATGACTACGACTCTAACGTTTATTCTCTTGTTGGGACAATTAACTACATTATGGTCAGGGTTTCCACAATAGATGCATAACTTGTCATCTCTTCTTCTTTGTTTTTCTCATGGGTTTAGAGGTTGGAATCTAGTAAAGTCTATCTCCATAGGTTCACGCATAGGCTCTTCTCAAGGAGTGGACTCGAATGGTTTCCATTGGAGAAATCTTCCTTCTACTTGTTTTTCTTGTTTCCTTTCAAAAAGACCGTTATCACATTGAATGGCTTGGGTGATGTATTCATTCAATGTCTTAATCTCCGGCATCATGAGCAAAAGGTCATTCACATCATCTCTTAAACCCCATCTAAATTGGCTTATGAAATAATCCTCATGAAAAGTGAGATCACATATCAACAACCTAAATTCCGATGCATAGGTAGAGGTAGGGGTTTACCTTGACGTAGCTTCGGAAGTTTTGTTTTTGCTACTCAACTCGTGTCTTTCACATGCACTTGTAAGAGAAAAGAGTAGAATGCATTATGCTGTTAGATGGCTGGAACGATTTGGCCCAAGTGTTCCCAATTTACAAAAATTAGCTCTTCGTATACTTTCACAAGGGTCTTGTGCTTCCCCTTGTGAAAGAAATTGGAGCACATTCTCATTGATTCATACAAAAAGAAGAAACACATTGAAACCCAAAAACATTGAAAAGTTAGTGTATATTCACACAAACTTGCAGCTTATTTGTAAGATCAAAGAAAGAGGCTTTCAAAAAACGAAGATCACTCTTGATATGATAGAAGAAGAAGATGATGATCAAAGATTTCTTGCTTTGCAAAAGGAAAATCATGGTGAGATGCCTTCTTCATCTACTTGCACTATTGTAGATAGCCACACATTGATGATGATGTTGAAGTTGATGATGATGACGATGATGATGATGGTGGTGGTGGTGGTAATGATGATGATGATGATGATGATGATGATGTAGCAAATATTGATTTTGAACTTTGAAGTATGATTTTGTATGAGACATGAGTCATGACTCATGACATGACACAATGTTTTGTTCATATGACTATCATGAATCATGTTTTGGTACTTTCACATTTCAACTTTCCTTTCACGATGCTTTATATAATGTATTTAGTTTGATGATTCACTTATGAGACTATGAGATTTTGAATCAATGGATGATGGATCATTATGTTTACTCACTTTGTGACTTCTCTTATCTTGAGACTTGACCAATGGCATGTGACATTATACATATATATGTGTATGATGTATCTATGTATACATATGATATGAATCATGATATGGTTGTCTATGGTTATTATACAAAGCATGTACTATGTCTATTCATGATTTTTTGTTAAAAATTTAGGTCACGTCGATTAACGTCAGAAACGTGTTTTATCGTACCCGTTAGACGTCGGCTAAACGTCAGAAGTCAGAAGTCAAAAAAACGTCACGAATACCTATGGGGCGAACCATGATAATGCTTGATCATAGAGCAAGGTTCCAATAAAATGGAACTTGGATGCCTCATCAAGGTATCTAACAGGTTGCATATGGATGTAATTTGCTAGAGAAATCCGCGAAATTTCGTGCGATCACCATCGAAGTTTTATAGCATGCAAATCTTGTGTTCCTTCATGAAGGATGAACTAGATCGTTGATTCGCTTGAACGCTTCCTTAATTTGCTTGAAGATTCCCGATTCGTTCTTATAATTCTTGGATGAGTGCGCATACATGCACCGGATGTTCCATCAAGACTTGTATCTATCGATGAGTTAGATCCTCGGCTCGTTGTTGGAGACTCTAAAGCGATGCCACAATTTGTTCAATGCCACAATCTGTTCAACTGTGTTCTCCATGATGCCTAGCCTTAGAAAGAAGCTAGTCTCGCCAAAATGTTAGGGGAGCACTAGATTGTGCCCTCTGACTAGACTAGAAAAGATTTCGGAATTATACTTTTAATTACAAGATCACTCATGTAGGAAAATAAGACAAGCATATGTATTTCATACAAGAAGTCCCACAACCCGAGATGGATAGGTATGGATAACTAGATTAAAGATGATACAAGAGATCCGACAACTTGGGACCATAGGTATGAAGCAAGTTATCTGGATTACAAGATCTCCCTCCAAGGAGATGAACTAGATACAAGGAATAACCCAAAAGGATCTCTTACTATGAGATTACAATAGGACAAGACAAGATGTCCAAGATACTAGACTAGACAAGACTAGAACAAAGGATAAGACTACAACTCGAATACGAACTTGGAAAGTACTTACTTGGAGATCAGGACTCCTTGAGCTCCCAAAATAGCCAAGCCCTCTTTATATAGGTGTTCAAAGGTGATGGCCAATGGTGGTTACGAATTGATGATGTCATCGATCATGTGAACAATCCGAAACGGGACCTCTGAATATCAGAATCAAGTAGACACTCGATCGTAGGGTTTTGGCACATTCTGAATGCAATGGAAACATTCGTTTCTCCAAAATCTGAAACAATCATGAGATATAGAAAGTCACATGGAATCTGAGGTTCAGGATGGTTTCCTTCGTCCATGACAGAAGTCATTCCAGCATTGTTACATGAAGCTCTCTTCTTTTCATTGTGAATTCATTCCTTGCACTAAGTAATATGATGACATGGCTCATTGCAATAATGGTGAATTCCTTTCTTGGTTGTAGAAGTAGGTGTGGATCAGGTAGACTCTGCTTTAGGTATGGATGTAGTAGACGATGTGATAGTGGATTTGGAAATAGAGGACTTATAATTCTTCTTAGATTTTGTTTGAGATTCCTTCTTCTTCTCAATCTTCATGCTTCTTCTTCTTTCCCCTACTTTAGGTATAGATGTAGTAGATGATGTGGTAGTGGATTTGGTAGTGTCATCGATCATGTGAACAATCCGAAACGGGACCTCTGAATATCAGAATCAAGTAGACACTCGATCGTAGGGTTTTGGCACATTCTGAATGCAATGGAAACATTCGTTTCTCCAAAATCTGAAACAATCATGAGATATAGAAAGTCACATGGAATCTGAGGTTCAGGATGGTTTCCTTTGTCCATGACAGAAGTCATTCCAGCATTGTTACATGAAGCTCTCTTCTTTTCATTGTGAATTCATTCCTTGCACTAAGTAATATGATGACATGGCTCATTGCAATAATGGTGAATTTTCCTTTCTTGGTTGTAGAAGTAGGTGTGGATCAGGTAGACTCTGCTTTAGGTATGGATGTAGTAGACGATGTGATAGTGGATTTGGAAATAGAGGACTTATAATTCTTCTTAGATTTTGTTTGAAATTCCTTCTTCTTCTCAATCTTCATTCTTCTTCTTCTTTCCCCTACTTTAGGTATAGATGTAGTAGATGATGTGGTAGTGGATTTGGAAGTAGAGGACTTATAATTCTTCTTATACTGTGTTTGAGATTCCTTCTTCTTCTTAATCTTCATTCTTCTTCTTCTTTCCCTTTGATGAATAAACCATAGCCTCATCATTCTCCTCCATGCTTTTTTTGCTGATCTTCATCTTGAAGTGATAAAAATTGAAGCTCTTGAAATGTTATTGCTCTCTCTCTTGTGGAGAGAGAAAGAGATGTAACAAAAGAATACTATGTAGATGGAAGTGAACTAATTAGATTATTTACCATCTCTTTATTACCAACATTGAAAAGTTAATCAAAAATATCTTTTAACTCGAGAATTGACTCAACTAGCTTACCAACCTTCATACATGTGCCAGCTAACATCCTCATGAGATGAGCTTTCCTAGCATTTGCACCAACATTGAGAATTTCATCACGAATATTAACACTAACATTGAGAAGTAAATCATGAATATCTTTTAACTGAAGAACATCTAACATGAGAATATGTGAGTCAACTCATTCACCAACCTTCATACGTATGATGGCTAACATCCTCCTTAGGTGAGCTTTCCTAGCAAGATTTCTGATTTGATAAGGATTCTCCAACTCCAGCTAGGCTAGACAAGAGGTCCCACATGAGTTGATTTGAGGTATAATATGACACTTCATACCCATCGCAAAAAGAGAAAGTGCTTATGCATCTCCCTAATCCCATATGGTTGTTCATCTTTAATGTTCTTGTCTATAGATGGAAGAAGGACTTCTTCCTCAAGTTGTTGGAAACTATTGGAAAAGTATGTCTTTTGGAAGAAGACCCAATATCCTCTCTTTGTCATGGTATTGGATACTTGCCATTGACAATATTTCACAAATCCGTGGACACTAAAAGATTCATCATCATAAAAGTCCACCTAAGATAGTAAGACAGTCCATCAAGTTTATCCTTTTGTTCCAATCTATCTTTATAATTACTTATGTTGGGAACAAATTATGTATGTGTAATAAGCTTTGAAAATTGATACCAAGTGTTGGAAGTGAGGTAGGTCCACTTAGGTCACAGAATCTTCCGCACACAAAGGATCTTGCACACACTAAAATATCATGCACATATACTAAGCTTGAACCATGCAACATGGATGATAGAAGATAGAGAAAAGAATAGAGGCAAGAGCTATAAATGAGGAGCACAGGCCACTCTAAAACGTACATTGATGGAACAAATGACTACACGATGTGTATACATAGATAAGAATGTAATAGGATGAATATGGACCACTTCTACATACAAAATATGAGAGAATTGTGCCTAAGGGTTTGGAAATAATGTATATGTAATGAGAAAGTGATATAGAATAGACTATATAAGGAATATATGGCCTATGTGTTGTGTGTGAGTGTGAAAAACAGCAAACATATATTGTAATAAACTACAGTGATGTAACATATATTGTAACAAACTACAGTGATGTAGATGGTTGCATCGTGCAAGCACCTCTCTCCTCGAGGTAAGTGGTTGGAACCAACCTATTACAGCAACAAGAAGAGTGTGGAACCAAAATACAGCCGTTAAGTACCCGAATTTGCACACTCAAGAGTGTGTGTGAGGTAGGAGCAGCAAACCAGTCCCTAACAGCCGCAAGAAGACTTAGAGCACATTTAGGGAAGTGTGTGTGCATGGAGACGAATGCCCAAGAGCATAGCTGCACCGGTTCGCGAACGGTTTGAAAGGGTAAAATGTACAGGTGCACTGCATTCGGTACCGACCATTTCTAATGGTGTTCTTGAGCTGAACCCTTATAACCATAGTAAGGCAGCTTTTTGCAAGTGTTTTTGGCCTGAGACTTGAGTGAGAGATCTTGAAGGGTGAAGCTTCAACCAACCTTCCTCTTATGCCCTCTTGCTACATGGACTATAGTGCACCCACCTACGTGCATTATGCCTATGTCAAATTGTTAATCTTGTCTAATCTTTTCTAATCTTGACTACTCTTTCCTCTTATGCTCTCTTGATACATGGACTATAGTGCACCCACCTATGTTCATTATATAGCATGCCTATGTCAAATTGTTAATCTTGTCTAATCCTCTCTCTCTCTCTCTCTCTCTCTCTCTCTCTCTCTCTCTCTCTCTCTCTCTCTCTCTCTCTCTCTCTCTCTCTCTCTCTCTCTCTCTCTCTCTCTCTCTCTCTCTCTCTCTCTCTCTCTCTCTCTCTCTCTCTGAGGATTGGAGAGACGCTGCTTTCAGACACATTTTCAGGAGCCCCGGACTAAGGGGTGGCTCTTTGACACTCTAGTGACACCCGCATTGATGTACGAAGGAGCAGTATGGGCACCAGGGATCACAGAGGCGATATGGACACAGATTGAGAGGCCCCAGATCACCATGATATCACGCTTGCTGCGCAGCAAGCCCTCCGTTCCACATGACATTATACGAGCTGAGCTTGGCACACCACCGATGCTAGTGGAGGCCCTCTTCCAGTTGGTGACCTTTATTCTGAGAGTCAGAGAGCTCCCCACTAGCCGACTCACCAGGCTTGCATTTGAGAGCTCTAGACATTTGGCAGAGACAGGGCATGAGAGAGTATGGTATGCACAGACTTACCGATGGTTAGCAGACCATGGCATGAGCATTACGGATCTCCCCCCCTTTCAGTATGACCTCTCTTCCCCCCACATTACCCTCTCTTGTTCGGAGAGGAATAGGATCATCCGTCAGGACCTACTACAGATACACGTCAGGGAGACATGGATAGCACCACGGGAGCCTCTTCCCACAAAGAGGCAACGCTACAGAGAGCACTTCCTGACTATGACAGCGGATGGTTTCATTCAGAGACCACGATACATGGATACATATATGGCACCAGCTAAGAGAGTGGCCATTGGGCAGCTCAGAGTATCATCACACCAGCTCGAGATTGAGATTGGGCGAGCCACACATACCCCTAGGGATGAGCGATTATGCAGGATATGTAGAGAGGAGGTGGAGGACGAGGAGCACTACACATGTAGATGCCAGGCATATGAGGACATCAGAGACCGCTACCCACAGCACTTCAGGGGGCCTAGAGAGATCAGGGCTTTATTGGGGACAGAGGACCAACGCCCTCTAGGTCGTTTCCTAGTAGAGCTCCAGCACCACCGCGCATCACTCCTCCAGCAGAAGATGGAGATACACTTGCCCCCCCCCCCCCCCTCAGACTTATATTACAGATTTTTTCAGACCCACATACACTCGAGGGCCCAGCTCCATGCGGGGTGTGACATTACAAAGAGCAGAGGAGCTTAGACGACAGCGTCGACGACCGAGACCCCTTGTCCGGAGAGCTCGTCCACATCAGAGAGAGATTCAGGCGATTCACGCACGCCATGACATGGAGATACAGAGACGTCAGCAGCGCACCCCTATCGATTTGGACTCCCAGAGCATTTTGACGATCGCCATGATGCCTTACCCACCGATGCATTATATCCTACACCCACTCCAGGCATTTAGGGGGTTGTGATACCATCGAGCCTCCCCTCCCTATGCATATCATATTTGTATCTCACCCATTGAGCATATAGAGTGCATACCCATAACACCCCACACGCTTCATGCCAGCTACTATCCCTCCTTTTATACCCGTTTGCAGTACTCACACTTTATTTTCGTTTTGGATCACAATGGTTTGGATCATACTGATGTATATGTTTTGTCTCATAGGCCGATTTTGGCCTCTAATAGACGTTAAAAAGTCTTTCTTTCTCTCTCTCTCTCTCTCTCTCTCTCTCTCTCTCTCTCTCTCTCTCTCTCTCTCTCTCTCTCTCTCTCTCTCTCTCTCTCTCTCTCTCTCTCTCTCTCTCTCTCTCTCTCTCTCTCTCTCTCTCTCTCTCTCTCTCTCTCTCTCTCTCTCTCTCTCTCTCTCTCTCTCTCTCTCTCTCTCCCTCCTCCCCCCTCCCCAACCCCCCTTCGCTCCCTCCCTCCCCCCCCCCCTTCCCTCCCTCCCCCCCTCCCTCCATCCCCCCCCCCCTCTCTCTCTCTCTCTCTCTCTCCCTCTCTCTCTCTCTCTCTCTCTCTCTCTCTCTCTCTCTCTCTCTCTCTCTCTCTCTCTCTCTCTCTCTCTCTCTCTCTCTCTCTCTCTCTCTCTCTCTCTCTCTCTCTCTCTCTCTCTCTCTCTCTCTCTCTCTCTCTCTCTCTCTCTCGATATGGCATACATACATACATACAAAGGACATGGGTGAGCCCTAGGGGTACATTGCCACCGAAAATGCTCTACTACCGGGAGCATTTTCTACATATATTAGGCATGGGCTTCATCAAGATTCCGAGATACATGCAGACCTACCTTCCCCACCACCTACGAGTCGTCATTGGGAAGCTCCGGGTTTCATCACATCAGCTCGAGATTGTGAGAGGTCAGTCCAGGGGAGTCCCCCGTGAGGAGAGGTGGTGCCCAGTATGCAAGACAGAGGTAGAGAGTGAGGAGCATTTTGTTATCAGATGTCAAGCATACTTAGACCTACGAGCATACTTAGACCTACGAGCACAGTTCCAGATCGAGGAGTCATTCAAGCTGTGCATGACTATGGGAGACCAGAGACGCTTGGGACGCTTTCTCACAGCCGCATACGAGAGGCGAGAGCGGTCACTACAGCCCATACATCAGCCACGGGTGAGTACCCAGCAGACCATTACCCAGTTCTTTCAACGAGTTGAGCTACATCAGAGAGGTCCATCTATAAGGCTCATGCTCCACCCGGCAGCAGCACAGAGCACGGCGCCGACCACGCATGGGCAGATATCGTCGACCACGACTATATCAGAAGGATATCTCACGCATCAGGATTGCCTACGACTACGTGATGGAGCATAGGCGTACCACCACCCCCTGGGTTGTCTTCGTTCAGGAGGCACTCAGACCACCACCGATGTACCACATACTACACCCACCTCCACCCATCACCAGTAGCTAGGGCGTTTTACTCACATTTTGGATCCCCCATTTATTAGGTGGCCACTATCTGCAGAGTCAGGGCCACGTCTCCCCAACCTTTTCCACCCCTATATAACTTTGTGTAGCGATATACTTTTTATTTCATTTTATCTTCTACACAGGGTTACTACACTTGTACATGGTTTTTGTCTCATAGGCAAAGTTTGGCCTCCAGAAGACGTTAATATGACTTTCTCTCTCTCTCTCTCTCTCTCTCTCTCTCATCTCTCTCTCTCTCTCTCTCTCTCTCTCTCTCTCTCTCTCTCTCTCTCTCTCTCTCTCTCTCTCTCTCTCTCTCTCTCTCTCTCTCTCTCTCTCTCTCTCTCTCTCTCTCTCTCTCTCTCTCTCTCTCTCTCTCTCTCTCTCTCTCTCTCTCTCTCTCTCTCTCTCTCTCTCTCTCTCTCAGAGGCAAATGATATAGATAACTGCTTACTTATTGTTAATGACCAGACACTAATCTCATTATCTCTCACTCCCTCCCTCCCTCCCCCCCCCCTCTCTCTCTCTCTCTCTCTCTCTCTCTCTCTCTCTCTCTCTCTCTCTCTCTCTCTCTCTCTCTCTCTCTCTCTCTCTCTCTCTCTCTCTCTCTCTCTCTCTCTCTCTCTCTCTCTCTCTCTCTGTGTTTTTCTCTGTTTTAGGGTTTCGCAACCTGTTTTTCTTTGTTTTAGGGTTTTGCAGCCAGTTTTTCTCTGTTTTTAGGGTTTTGCAGCCTGTTTTTCTCTGTTTTTAGGGTTTCGCCAGCCTTGTTCCATCTGATTTTAGGGTTGCGCTCTGATTTTTAGGGTTTCACAGCCTCTATCTCTCTGATTTTAGAGATTCGTAGCCTCTTTTCTTTGATTTTAGGGTTTCGCAGCCTCTCTCTCTGATTTTAGGGTTTCGCCTGCCTCTTTCAATCTGATTTTAAGGGTTTTGCAAATGCGCTGCCCTGATCTTAGGGTTTTGAAGGTAGCACAGCTCTGATTTTTAGGGATTGGAAGAGAAGCAGCTCTGCTGTTTAGGTTCTGAAGAGGGGCAGCTCTGAATATTAGGGTTCTGAATATGCAAAGCTCTGATTTTAGTGTTTTGAAGGAGGCACACCTTGGATTTTAGGGTCTCGAAACTCTGTTTTTAGGGTTATGCATCCTTCCTCTCTCAGAAATGAGTTCGTTTCTCTCTCTGTTTTTAGGTGCAGGACTCATTTTAGGTAAAGCCTCTGATTTTAGTGTTTCGAACCCCTGATTTAGGATTTGGCACTTGTATCCCATTGTATCCCAAAGCTGATTTTCAGGTTTCCTGCCTGCTGTGCAAACATCCACAACCACCTCTCTCTCTCTCTCTCTCTCTCTCTCTCTCTCTCTCTCTCTCTCTCTCTCTCTCTCTCTCTCTCTCTCTCTCCCTCCCTCCCTCCCTCCCTCCCTCCCTCCCTCCCTCCCTCTCTCTCTCTCTCTCTCTCTCTCTCTCTCTCTCTCTCTCTCTCTCTCTCTCTCTCTCTCTCTCTCTCTCTCTCTCTCTCTCTCTCTCTCTCTCTCTCTCCCCCTGTCTACAGCAACAACATGGAAGGCAGGAAAAGCTTTGCCTCTGCCCTCTTGCACCAGCCGCTTTCTATACCAGCCCCAGTCAACAAACCAACAGCATGGGAGTCTTACTTACTCCAAGAAGTGAAGAAACTCCAAGGAGAAATGGCAGCAATGAAGCAGGAAATTAGTAAGAAAGATGAACAAATAACCAGATTGCAACAAAAGCTTGATGAAACACAAGGAAATAGCCAGCAAACAGAAGCTGAATCAACAAATAAAGTCGACTTGGCAACACAATTATCCGAGATAAAACTATCCAGCTCTACACATTTTTCAAAAGAAGTAATGTCTGTGGTAAAGGAGCAGGAATTGGTGGACAGCAACAAGAAAGTTATTAGGATTGGAGGCCTCCCCCTAGGATGGGACAGGGAGGACATCGCACCCGAGTTAAAAGATGACTGCATCCTTGAAACAGAAGTACTAGAAGCACAACTAACCAAGGTGGTCCCCTTCATCAATCTAGGGTCTCCGGTCTTCATCACACCCAAAGGAACTCAGGCAAGGGTAAGCTATTTTGACATGTCAGATAAGATAGCTGTCATGAAGCAAGCAAAGTCACTACAAGGTACTAAAGTATGGATAGCATATGAACTCACCCCACTCCAACTTAAAAATCGACCAACAGAGTTAACTAAAGTCAGAGAAGCCAGGAAGAATGGAAAGTGGGCAGTATACAGAGGCGGTCAAGCTATTATCAGAGATTTCCATACCCATACCACATAGGAAGAAACAGCTATCTCCCTCATTTGTAATATATATTGATGTAATTTTGAAACTCTTATGAGTCATAAGAGTGCTTTGGAAGCCACATCCCTCCCCTTCTATTTTTATTTTGATTTTTCCCTTTTATTATAGCCCCTTGAGGGCTTCCCCCCCAAGTGGAATGTAATATTGTGATGTACCTGATCGGTCCCATAGGTCGATTTCGGCCTCCCGTGGACGTTAATATGTCTTTCTATCTTTCTTTCTTTCTTTCTTTCTTTCTTTCTCACCCGCCCACTAGCACAGGATGGAGCTAGTTAGTCATTTCAGATGCATTCTCATGCTTGTTGTTGTACTACCCTTTTGCATATAGACTATCATAGATATCGCACTCCATACACCCCCCCCCCCCCCCCAATTTTCATGGGTATCTCCACATGCATACTACAGAGATCTATATCAGCTTTACCAGTTTTTTTTCAACACTTCTATCTTTTCCAATTGACAGAAGATACACCCATGTACATCGATTGGCCTCATAGGCCGAGTTCGGCCTCTTATTAGACGTAAAAACACTCTCTCTCTCTCTCTCTCTCTCTCTCTCTCTCTCTCTCTCTCTCTCTCTCTCTCTCTCTCTCTCTCTCTCTCTCTCTCTCTCTCTCTCTCTCTCTCTCTCTCTCTCTCTCTCTCTCTCTCTCTCTCTCTCTCTCTCTCTCTCTCTCTCTCTCTCTCTCTCTCTCTCTCTATCTATCTATCTATCTATCTATCTATCCATCTATCTATCTATCTATCTATCTATCTATCTATATATATATATATATATATATATATATATATATATATATATATATATATATATATATATATATATACATATACATGCTGACATACCTACCCCACCACCTTCGAGTCGTCATTGGGAAGCTCCGGGTTTCATCACATCAGCTTGAGATTGAGAGGCGTCTGTCCAGGGGAGTTCCACGTGAGGAGAGGTGGTGCCCAATATGCGAGACAGAGATAGAGAGTGAGGAGCATTTTGTTATCAGATGCCCAGCATACTTAGACCGACGAGCTCAGTTCCAGATAGAGGAGTCACTCCAGCTGTGCATGACTATGGGAGACCAACGGCGCTTGGGACTCTTCCTCACAACAACATACGAGAGGCGAGAGCGGTCACTACAGCCCACACACCAACCACGGGTGAGTACCCAACATTACCCAGTTCTTTCAGTGAGCTTAGCTACATCAAAGAGGTCCATCTATAGGGCTCACGCTCCACCAAGCAGCAGCACAGATAGCACGGCACAGACCACGCATGGGCGGATATCGTCAACCACGACAATATCCGGAGGATATCTCACACATCAGGATAGCCTACCACCACATGATGGAGCATAGGCTTACCACCACCCCCTGGGTTGTCTTCCTTCAAGAGGCGCTCAGACCACCACCGATGTACCACACACTACGCCCACCTCCACCCATCACCAGTAGCTAGGTGTTTTGCTCACATTATGGATCCCCCATGTATTAGGTGGCCACTATCTGCAAAGTCAGAGCCATGATGGAGCACAAGCATACCACCACCCCCTGGGTTGTCTTCTAGGCACTCAGACCATCACCAATGTACCACATACTACACCCACCTCCACCCATCACCAGTAGCTAGGGTGTTTTACTCACATTATGGATCCCCCATGTATTAGGTGGCCACTATCTCCAGAGTCAGAGCCACATCTCCCTACCCTTTTCCAGCCCTATATAGCTTTGTGTAACGATATACTTTTTATTTCATTGCATCTTCTACACAGGGTTACTACACTTGTACATGGTTTTTGTCTCATAGGCCAAGTTTGGCCTCCAGAAGACGTTACTATGACTCTCTCTCTCTCTCTCTCTCTCTCTCTCTCTCTCTCTCTCTCTCTCTCTCTCTCTCTCTCTCTCTCTCTCTCTCTCTCTCTCTCTCTCTCTCTCTCTCTCTCTCTCTCTCTCTCTCTCTCTCTCTCTCTCTCTCTCTCTCTCTCTCTCTCTCTCTCTCTCTCTCTCCCCCCCTCTCTCTCTCTCTCTCTCTCTCTCTCTCTCTCTCTCTCTCTCTCTCTCTCTCTCTCTCTCTCTCTCTCTCTCTCTCTCTCTCTCAGAGATTTCCATACCCATACCACATAGGAAGAAACAGCTATCTCCCTCATTTGTAATATATATTGATGTAATTTTGAAACTCTTATGAGTCATAAGAGTGCTTTGGAAGCCACATCCCCTCCTTTTTTATTTTTATTTTGATTTTTCCCTTTTATTATAGCCCCTTGAGGGCTTCCCCCAAGTGGAATGTAATGTTTTGATGTACTTGATCGGTCCCATAGGTCGATTTCGGCCTCCCGTGGACGTTAATCTCTCTCTCTCTCTCTCTCTCTCTCTCTCTCTCTCTCTCTCTCTCTCTCTCTCTCTCTCTCTCTCTCTCTCTCTCTCTCTCTCTCTCTCTCTCTCTCTCTCTCTCTCTCTCTCTACGAGAGCCATGCCAGACCACACCTATTGGACCTACACACATGGCATGATTATGCTAAGAGATTATATGAGGTACCTCGGCAGCCTCCCATTACCTAGCCACTTGGGCCTCTCCCTACTAGTTCTTCTCTCTTCACAGCAAAGATGGTTGAGAGGGCCATAGGACGACTACGACATGGACGTTCGACAGACCACACAAGAGTACAGAGCGAGAATCTCATATATGCAGCCTCCACTATAGCCCCATTGATTGCACATGTCTTCAACCGGGCTATAGGGGAGGGCTTCCCAGAGGAGTGGACTAGGCACACCATTGTGCCTATCCACAAATCTGGCGACACCCTGGACCCAGGGAACTACAGGACCATCATGATTGGCCACACCATGGTCAAATTATATGGTGCCATGTTGAGGTAAAGGTCCTAAATGACCCCCTTATTTGTACACATTTGTATAGGCCTTTTATAAGGCTTAATGTACTCATTATTTATTCTTTTGGCCAAGTTCAATGTGAACTTTGCCAGGTCCTATAAAAGTGAACTCAAATAAACTTAGGGCTCACTTCTTTCTTTAGTGAAGCCCCCAAACAAGCTGCCTCTCTCTAAATTCGAATTTCTCTCTCTCCATCTCTGTCTATCTGCTGCGTGGGCTGCTCCTTGCACCTCCAGCCCTTCTACTCAGCCAAGGGGGGTATTACCACAGCTGCTGCATCACCATGAGCACATCTCCTCAGCTCAACAACTGGTATCAGAGCTCATATTGAGCCTCAAATCTGCTGCACAGGTTCTCTACAACAGCATACACTCACCATTTGGCAAAATCATCAAGTTTCATCGCGAAGAAAGGGTCCAAAATCTACTGTACCATCATTTTCAGTGATGTTCCAGCTTTTTGTCGCGAAGAAAGTGATTTTTCTCTGATTTTATGGCGAAGAACAAGTGTTTTTCAGCAAAATCTCAAAGTTCCCAGCAAGAACAGGTGTTTTTCAGCAAAATATCAGATTTTCCAGCAAATTTCTGAGTTTTTGCAGGTCTTCTCACTCTCAACTGGCTGAGCACACATAGTGGGAGATACATTTTGCTGTAATTTCTATAGTTTCAGCAAAATTGACTTATGTATGAGAAGTTGTGGAGTTTTTTGCCATAATTTCTTGTAAAACAGTGGCGAAAATTGGGGCTTTTGCTCCTACATGCATCTAAAGGCTGAGTATTAGCCTTATGTACATTCTTTGAGGTTAAAAACAACAAAATTAATTGTTTTTGAGCATAAATTGAGTTTCTGAAATTCTCTGCGCATAAAATTCAGAGATCAGTTTTGTGCCCAGAATCACCCCATTTTTGTCCCAAATTGCTCCTGTGACCGTTTGGAGTTGTAGTGCATCATTTTTGGAGGCTGCACTTTGATTTTGGTGCATTTGCCCAAAATTCCAGCAGGTTTTTTCATTGTGCAACTATGGCGTCATCCTCCTCAGATGTGAAGAATCTATTTGAGATTCGACGGTTTGAGGGAACAGGTTTTGACTTATGGAAGGAGAGAATTCAGGGAATCCTCTTCTTGAAAGATTGTGACACGGCATTGGAGGCAGAGAAACCAGAGGACATGTCGGAAGATGCATGGTTGACTTTGAACAAGAAGGCCATTATATACATTAAGATGGTTGTATCCGATGAGATTCTAGTAGATCTCAAAGGTTTGACCACTGCTTTTGAGTTATGGGCAAAACTCAAGGCGACGTATGAAAATACTACGTCTGTTAACCAAGTACACCTGATACGGAAGCTTGTTGGCATGCAGCTTGATGAGTCCAAGAGTGCAGCTCAACACTTGTCATCGTTTACAAGTACTTTGTCACAGTTGCAGGACTCAAGAATGCCTCCTTTCAATGATAAGCTTAAAGCCATTTTCTTGCTTATGACATTGCCTGACTCTTGGGAGACATTGGTAGTCTTATTGTCCAATAACCCCAACTTGACTTTTGATGGTGTTAGGGGTTCTATTCTTAATGAAGAGATCAGGAGAAAAGCAGGTGGAGAAGGAGGCAGCTCAGCCAACATGGTTAGAGGCAGGACAGATAAGAAGAGTAATTATGCACAGAGAAATAAGAGTAAAAGCAAGGAAAGGGGGAATAGCAGCAAAGGCAAAAGCAATGATGTGACATGCTATCAGTGTGGCAGGAAAGGTCACAAGAAACCCGATTGCCGCTATTACAAAGCAGAGCTTGATAGGAAGAAGAATTCTGGAGATAAGAAGAAGGTCAGGAAAGAAGACAAGACTGATGCACAGGACAGCCAAAAGGACAAGGAGAAGGTCAATGTGGCTTCTAGTGTAGTCATAGAGGAGCTGTCACATGCAGAGGACATTTTATGCGCTACTTTCTCAGCTGATGACACTCATGCATTTGATCCTTCTCTAAATGTTCATGCACAGGACATGTCAATCACTAAGAGTGATGTCATAGATGCTTTGCTGACCATCAATGATGCATTGGCCCAGACTTGGATAGTAGATTCTGGTGCTTCATTCCATGTGACTCCTATCAAGGAGTGTTTTTCTACTTTTATTGCAGGCAGCCATGGCCATGTATACCTTGGAAACAATCATGCATGTTCCATTGAGGGTATTGGCACATTGCATTTCGCTACAAATGGCACTAATGAGCTGGTCTTGCATAATGTGCGTTATGTACCAGGGATCAAGAAGAGCTTGCTTTCTGTGGGTCAAATGGATTTGCATGGTTATAGCATTCTTTTTGAGAAAGAATCATGGAAAATGACTAAAGGTTCAAGGCTGATTGTGAAAGGCACAAAGAAGGGAACTCTCTATTGCTTGCATGGAAAGGCCTTATCAGGCAAGTTCATTGCTTTGGCTGAAGTTCACTCCCATATGGAGTTTTGGCATAAGAGACTTGGCCATATGAGCCAAAAGGGTCTCACTAGGCTTTGTAACTTAAAGAAGCTTGATGCTAAAGGCACAAAGCTTGACTTTTGTAATGAATGTCAATATGGAAAGCAAGTAAAACGTTCCTTTTATTCTGGTGTGTCTCGTAAGTCTTGTGTACTTGATCTTGTTCATTCTGATGTATGTAGCATGCCCACCAAATCTATGGGGGGTGCTTTATATTTCATCTCCTTTGTTGATGATTTTTCTAGAAAAATTTGGGTTCAATTGCTTAAATCAAAGTATGAAGCATTTGCTGCGTTTAAGCGTTTTCATGCATTTGTGACCACCCAAACAGGTAGAAAGCTGAAATGCTTGCGTACGGACAATGGTGGTGAGTATACAAGTGCTGAATTTCAGAAATGTTGTGAAAATTTGGGCATTAAGAGGGAGCTTACTGTTCCATACAGCCCTCTTCTAATGGTGTGGCTGAACGTTACAATAGGACACTTTGTGAGAGGGTGACATGCATGCTGTCCACAGCTAATCTCCCTCATGGATTTTGGGGAAAGGCACTCAAAACTGCAGTACATGTGTGCAATAGATCCCCTCACATGTCTTTAAAAGGTGACATCCCTGAAGAGGTTTGGTCTGGCAAACCTGCTTCATATGATCACTTACGTGTCTTTGGCTGCAAGGCGTTTGTGCATATAAGGCCTGAGCTGAGAAACAAGCTTGATGCTAAGTCCATTAAAGGCCTCTTCATGGGATATGGTGAAGAAGGTGAAATGGGCTACAGGATTTGGATACCTCAGCTCAAGAAGGTCGTACGCAGCCGGGATGTTGTTTTTAATGAGGCAAGGCTGCTTCAAAACAATTGTGCCTCAAAAGATAACCATAAAAGGGTAAGATTTCAGCATGACCAGCCACCTGTTAGGTCCAATTTTGACCCTCAGGATGCACCACAAAGGACTGAAAATGTTGACGATCCAGTGGTTTTTGAGCCAGAAGATGTTGGACAGCAAAATGAGGCTCCTGAAGGGCATATGCAGCCGAATAATAATGCTGAAAATGGTGCTGGAAACAATGGACAGCAGCATAATAATAATGATTTGATCATACCACCTGATGTAGACCCATTGCCTGACAATGTCGATCATTGGGTGAGAAGATCTACTCGTCTTAGAAGGAATGTGAGTAGATTTGATCCTTCATTGCTTTACATTTTGTTGACAGATGAAGGTGAGCCTCTCACATACAAAGAGGCAAAGGCATGTGAACCCAGCAGCAAGTGGGAGCTTGCTATGCAGGAAGAGATTAAAGCTTTGCATGCTAATGATACTTGGGATTTGGTTGAATTACCCAAAGAAAGGAAAGTCATTCCTAACAAATGGGTGTATAAAATCAAAACAGTTGATGGAAAACCCAAGTACAAAGCAAGGCTGGTTGCAAAGGGATATGCCCAGACCAAAGGCATAGATTTCCAAGAAGTATTCTCTCCTGTGGTGAAGATGACCACTTTGCGAGTGTTATTTGCAATAGTAGCTCCTCTTGATTTGGAATTAGACCAAATGGATGTACATACAGCTTTCTTGCATGGTGATGTTGATGAAGAGCTTTACATGAAACAGCCAGAGGGGTTTGTTATTCCTGGAAAGGAACATTTGGTATGTAAGCTCAATAGAAGCTTGTATGGGCTGAAACAAGCTTCTAGACAATGGTACAAGAAGTTTGATGCTTTCATGCTCAAACAAGGGTATAAAAGAAGCCATGCTGATCATTGTTTGTATACGAAAACTGATGTAGATGGAAGCCCTATTATTCTTGTCTTATATGTTGACGATATGCTGATTGCTGGTAAGAAAAGAGACACCATTGATGCTCTTAAACAGCAGCTGGAATCTGCTTTCTCAATGAAAGACCTTGGGGCAGCAGAGCATGTCCTTGGAGTGAGGATTAGAAGACAAAGGGACCAGCACATATTGTATTTGTCGCAGGAAAAATACATTGAAAAGGTGCTGGACAGATTTAAAATGGCTGATGCAAAGCCTCTTGGAGTGCCATTGCAGCCATATGTTAAAGTTTCCAAGGAAGATTGTCCCAAAACACAAGAAGCAATCAATGACATGCAAAATGTGCCTTATGCTTCAGCTTGTGGCTCACTTATGTATGCTATGGTTGCAACTAGGCCGGACATTGCCCATTCAGTGGGAGTTGTGAGCCGGTTTATGGCCAATCCAGGCAAAGCTCATTGGAAAGCAATAAAGTCCATTTTGAGGTACTTAAAGGGGACCAAAAATAAATGCATTTGCTATGGCAAAGACCCATTGGAGCTCAAAGGCTTTTGTGACTCTGACATGGCTGGTGATGTGGATACACGTAAATCCACAAGTGGATACATATTCACTCTTGCAGGAGGTGCTGTTTCATGGTGCTCAAGGCTGCAAAAGATTGTTGCTTTGTCCACTACAGAGGCTGAATACATTTCAGCCACTGAGGCTTCCAAGGAAGCATATGGCTGGCACGATTATGCAGTGAGTTTGGCTTGTCAAACAAGGCACCTATGCTTGGCTGTGATAGCCAGAGTGCCATATGTTTGGCAAAGAATGCCATGTTTCATGCACGCACTAAGCATATTGATGTGCGATATCACTTCATTCGAGAAGTGCTTGAGGATAGCCTTATCACACTTGTTAAGGTTCATACATCACAGAATCCTGCAGATGTTCTCACTAAGTGCTTGTCTAAAGCACAACATGAGCTATGTATACAGATGGTGGGAGTCACGTAGCTTAAAGGCGTCATTTATGCCTTTAAGTGGGAGGTTGTTGGGGTAAAGGTCCTAAATGACCCCCTTATTTGTACACATTTGTATAGGCCTTTTATAAGGCTTAATGTACTCATTATTTATTCTTTTGGCCAAGTTCAATGTGAACTTGGCCAGGCCCTATAAAAGTGAACTCAAATAAACTTAGGGCTCACTTCTTTCTTTAGTGAAGCCCCCAAACAAGCTGCCTCTCTCCAAATTCGAATTTCTCTCTCTCCATCTCTGTCTATCTGCTGCGTGGGCTGCTCCTTGCACCTCCAGCCCTTCTACTCAGCCAAGGGGGGTATTACCACAACTGCTGCATCACCATGAGCACATCTCCTAAGCTCAACAGTGCCATACTTGAGGCGGAGCTAAGCTCATATGTAGAGACTGAGGGGCTACGAGCACGAGGCCAGGCAGGTTTTCGACGAGCTTTCTCTACCATTGATCACATCTTCATTTTGCGCTGCCTCATTGATGGGGCTAGGATGCGGAAGAAGAGACTATATTGCTGCTTTGTGGACTTCCGCAAAGCTTTTGATACAATGCCACAAGAGAGGCTCTTCCAACGCCTCCAGATCTTGGGAGTACCATCAGGGATGATTTGGGCCATCTATGCACTCTATGAGCAGGTGACTGGGAGGGTACAGTGTCCTGGAGGTATGTCTGAGGCCATTGCTAGCACCATCGGTGTTAAGCAAGGCTGTCCACTCTCCCCCACTCTATCTGGTCTCTACATCGACGAGATTGAGGACTAGATTCTCCGAGCTCGAGGAGAGGGTGCAAACCTCGAAGGTACACATGTCCACATTTTACTATATGCCGATGACATTGTATTGATTTCCGAGTCACCCGAGGGATTACAACGCCACTTGGATGCCCTGTATGAGTTTTGTACACAGAGGGGCTTGACAGTAAACCTTGGCAAGACCAAGGTCATGATCTTCCACACCTCCCCCATGGTGAGGAATGGAGCAGCATTCAGAGCTTGCAGTGGACAGATTCAGGTAATCACTTCCTATGTCTACCTCGGAGTCACATTCACCAGCTTGCCTTGCCCCTTGAGCATGAGACAGGCAGCCATTGATAGACTCAAACGAGGATAAGCAGCTTTAACCATGTTAGAGCGGAGACGTCACCAGGCACACTTCCAAGAGTCCCGCATGAAGGGGTGGCTATTTGACACACTAGTTAGACCAGCTATGATGTATGCTGCGACAGTGTGGGCCCCAAGCCTCACAGTCACCCAGTGGAGTGCGATCGAGAGGCCTCAGGTACGTATGATCTCGCGATTATTTCGTGGGAAACAATCGGTGCCACGTGACATCGTCAAGGCAGAGCTAGCTGCACCACCCATGGTTGTAGATGCACTAATCCTGACTATCTGCTTTATTCAGAGGATGAGGGAGCTCCCTACAGACAAACTCACACACAGAGCTTTTGAGGCATCTATACAGATATCAAAGTCAGGATATGAGAGAGCTTGGTACACTCAGGTTAGAGTTTGGTTTGATAGTCATGGACTTGATATGGACAGATTGCACCTTTTGAGTATGACCCAAACTCACCTCACATCCACCTCTCCCGTCGTGAGAGGAATGTTGTGCTGAGACAAGATCTCTGGAAGCTCTACATTAGTCAGACGTCGCACACACCACACATGGGATCGATACTATCGCACTACCGAGACCGCTCATACTTCTCGAGCTAGGAGACGACCTCGTGCTATAGGATATCGGGCCTCGAGACTGCACCGACACCAGATTGCAGATATCCAAGCTCGTGACCATCGCGCCATGGAGGAGAGACGATCCCAGATGATGTTTGATCCCGTTGCAGCCATCAAGGTGGCCCTGACTCCACCTCAGCCTATGTATCACATCTTACACCCGCCCACTAGCACAAGATGGAGCTAGTAAGTCGTTTCAGATGCATTCTCATGCTTGTTGTACTACCCTTTTGCATATAGAATATCATAGATATCACACTCCATACACCCCCCACTTTCATGGGTATCTCCACATGCATACTACGAAGATCTATATCAGCTTTACCACTTTCTTCAGCACTTCTATCTTTTAAATTGACAGAAGATACACCCATGTACATCGATTTGTCTCATACGCCCTTCGGCGGCCTCCTAATAGACGTAAAAACACTCTCTCTCTCTCTCTCTCTCTCTCTCTCTCTCTCTCTCTCTCTCTCTCTCTCTCTCTCTCTCTCTCTCTCTCTCTCTCTCTCTCTCTCTCTCTCTCTCTCTCTCTCTCTCTCTCTCTCTCTCTCTCTCTCTCTCTCTCTCTCTCTCTCTCTCTCTCTCTCTCTCTCTCTCTCTCTCTCTCTCTCTCTCTCCCCCCCCCTCCGCCCCCCACATTACCCTCTCTTTCGGAGAGGAACAGGATAATCCGTCAGGAACTACTATAGATACACGTCAGGATAGCACCACAGGAGCCTCTTCCCACAAAGAGGCAACACTACAAAGAGCACTTCCTGACTGTGACAGCGGATGGTTTCATCCAGAGACCATGATACATAGATACATACATGGCTCGAGCAGAGAGAGTGGCCATTGGGAAGCTCAGAGTATCATCGCACCAGCTCGAGATTGAGGTTGGGCGAGCGACACATACCTCCAAGGACGAGAGATTATGCAAGATATGCCGAGAGGAGGTGGAGTAGGAGGAGCCCTACACATGT
This sequence comes from Ceratopteris richardii, assembly GCA_020310875.1. Lineage (NCBI taxonomy): Eukaryota > Viridiplantae > Streptophyta > Polypodiopsida > Polypodiales > Pteridaceae > Ceratopteris > Ceratopteris richardii. Next base: position 135,585,201 of record CM035422.1, read on the forward strand.
AGATGCTTGGCATACGAGGACATCAGAGACCGCTACCCATAGCTCTTAGGGGGCCAGAGAGATCAGGGCTTTATTGGAGACAGAGGACCAACACCCTCTAGGTCGCTTCCTAATAGAGCTCGAGCGCCGCCGTGCATCACTTCTCCAACAACGGATGGACATACACTTGGCCCCCTAGACTTCTATTACAGATTTTTTCAGACCCACAGCCACCCGAGGACCCAGCACATGCAGGGTGTCACATTACAGAGAGCAGAGGAGCTAAAACGGCAGAATCAACGACCAAGACCCCCACTCCAAAGAGCCCGTCCCCACCAGAGAGAGATTCACGCACGCCATGACATGGAGATACGGAGACGTCAGCAGCGCACCCTTGTTGATCTCGATATGCAGAGCATTTTGAGGATCGCCACGATGCCTTACCCACCAATGCACTATATCCTGCACCCACTCCACACACTTGGAGCGTTATGACACCACCCAGCCTCCCCTCCCTATGCATATCATATTTGTACATCACCTATTGAGCATATAGAGTGCATACCCATAGCACTCCATACCCTTGATCCCAGCTATTACCCACTCCCTTTATATTCTGTTTTGTACCCACACTTTATATTTCTTTTGTGATCACAATGGATTGGATCATACTAATGTATATGTTTTGTCTCAAAGGCCGATTTTGGTCTCTAATAGACGTTAAAATCTCTCTCTCTCTCTCTCTCTCTCTCTCTCTCTCTCTCTCTCTCTCTCTCTCTCTCTCTCTCTCTCTCTCTCTCTCTCTCTCTCTCTCTCTCTCTCTCTCTCTCTCTCTCTCTCTCTCTCTCTCTCTCTCTCTCTCTCTCTCTCTCTCTCTCTCTCTCTCTCTCTCTCTCTCTCAGAACAAGTAAAGACTCTCACAGAAGAACGAGACAATTGGAGGACAGCCTATGAGCACCTGAAAGAAGAGGGAGAGATCTCCAACATGGAGACACTCAAAGAAGAAATAAAGAAGGAAATGAAAACCAAGGTATCGTGGGTGGAAGTAGTACACAGAAGGGTTAAGAAGGAAGTTAGGGAAGACGTGCAGAAAGATGAGCTCACACGAGTCCAGGATACACTTGACGAGGAGAGGCTTCAACACACTCGAAGACTTCACATTCGGATTACGGGCCTACCCGAAGGAGAATCACCGGAAGTAGACTCCACTGACATTTGCCGTCGACTCGGATAGGAGAGCATGCCCTTCATAGGTGCATGGAGGGTTGGGAGGGATACATCGAGTTTGCGAGCACTCATCCTTAAGATGAGCTCCGAGGAGGCACGGACTGCCTTTTTTAAACGTCGATCAGTACTACGTGGACTACCCGGCGGCGCCCTCTACATGGACGAGGACCTCACGCGGATGGAGGTGGCACACTGATTCGCTTGCATGCCAGAGATACTCGAGGCACGCGGGGAGGGGAGGAAGGCCTTATACTGTGATGGTAAGGTCTTCATAGATGGACGCCCTATCAAATAGGGCCACGCGGCCTTTGGGACATCACTACACCAAGAGATACCACTCAGAGGAGTAGTGTGGAACTGCAACGGGGCACTCTGGACGCGACCAGACAGACTCGAGGAGATCCTGACATCACATGACTTTGCGTGCATCACAAAGACACACGAGAGCCAAAAGAGAGGTCTACCACGCATTGCAGATTTTCATTGGGAATCTTCATTCAGGACCACGACGAGACAGAGTACAGCACGAGGGTCGGGAGGTGTGGCCATCGTATTTAGACAGGAGATACAGAGTCGGATCCATATTATAGGAAGAGATGAGGAGGCACGATACATGTGGGTTCGCATGGAGATAGCACAGGGGAGTTTGATTTACATTGCTATATGCTACTTCCCTCCAGGCGGATCTCGATATGCAGAATAAGATCTTGGGGGACCGATCTGAGACAGAGACTCACCATACACAACACTTTCAGATGAGATACTACATTACAGCACACTAGGTGAAGTCTTCCTTATGGGGGATTTCAATGGCCGCACTCAGTCACATCAGTGTGAGGCATATGACATGGATCACCCACATCTCATGAGGGCCAGAGATCTGGATGAGATGAGCACCAGTACAGTATCGGCAGATATGGGTTAGGACACCACAAGGTATGGCAGACATCTACTTGAGCTAGGCAGCCGACATCATCTCGTTATATATAACGGGATGAATCGTTGGCCGGGTTCGGGCGGACTTACTTGCTTTCCTCACGGGGGAGGTGAGAGCACAATCGACTACATTTTGGTTACCACCTCTGGAGCTTCACTCATCCCCTCACTTAGTATTGGACGATGCCCACTTGGTGCTGACCATACATTTATCACATTCACACTCTCATCTCCTATTCCATTAGACCCTCGCTCACCCACTGAGACACACACCACGATACACTTCATACACGAGCTCTCACATTTTTATGCACACCATTTACACACCTGCCTACTCTCCCTCGATCCACTCTCACCCTTGGACACACTTACATCACAGTTCACCACCATCCTACAGGACTAAGTTCTCTGCAGCTTCCCACACCGCACACATATACACCCTCCACGCACAAGTTCCATGCCCTAGAACCGCTGGTATGATGGAGATTATCGTGAGCTACGGAAGCACCTATCGATTTTAGAGCATAGAGGGGATATTACACACACAGGCACAGCGTCGCATGCAGAGCCTTACTCGCCGAAAACGGCGAGATTGGGAGAGACAATACTAGGATATTTATCATTGGCTCATTAGTCGAGACAGTGTAGTGGCATGGCGACATTTGAGAGAGAGGAGACCGCAAGACAACCATCCGAGACCCAAGCAATTGGCATAGCTATGCACGGAGCCTATACGAGATCCCAAACCAGCCCCCCATTCCCAAACCTCAGAGTTCATGTTCTACTACCTCTGACTTCTTCACACCCACTATGGTGGGATGCGCTATTGCCCGTCTACAGCATGGCAGGGCCCATGATCATTTCGGTTTACAAGCATAGCATCTCATCTACGGAGGCATGACTCTTGCACCGCTCATTGCCCATCTCTTCAACCGTGCTTTTGTTGAAGGGTTCCCTCACTCATGGACTGAGCACACCATAGTGCCCATTCATAAGTAAGGAGATACTATGGATCCAGCTACATACCGGACGATTATGAATGGCACTATATTGGCCAAGTTATATGGGGCGGTACTAGAGACAAAGTTGAGTCGCTGACAGAAAGGGTATCAGGGCTCCCGAACAGGAAGGTTTCAGACACGATTACTCTACCATTGACCACATCTTCACTCTGAGATGCCTGATCGACCAGACAAGGGTGAGGAAGAGGAGATTATATTGTTGCTTTGTAGACTTCCGCAAAGCATTTGACACTGTTCCCAAGGAACAACTCTTCAGACGACTACTTGATATCGAAGCTCCAGAGGAGATGATATGGGGGATCTACACCTTATACGAGAGAGTATCTGGTCGAGTCAGATGTCCGGGGGGCTTATCTCATCCACTTGCTAGCACTATCGGGGTGAAGCAAGGATGCCCTCTTTCACCCACCCTCTTTGGTCTCTACATTGATGAGATAGTGGACTACATACACAAGCAGGGGGGTGATGGCATTGAGGTACGCGGGTCCACTGTCCATATTCTCTTATACGCTGATGATATTGTATTGGTTTCAGAGTCTCCAAAAGGTCTACAGCATCATCTACAAGGCCTAGATGACTTTTGCAGACATAGAGGGTTATCTGTGAACCTTGGTAAAACCAAGGTCATGATCTTTCATACATCAGCACAGCTACGTAGACATAGTTTGTTCAGAGAAGCAGGTGGACCGATTGAGGTGGTCGGATCATATGTTTACTTGGGAGTGACATTTACAACAGCATCAGGGGTCTTCTCTATGTCTCACGAAGCCCATGACCGCATGACACGTGGGTATGCAGCACTAGCTTTGATGGAGAGAGAGTGCCACCAGGCATATTTTCAAGAGCCCCGCACAAAGGGATGGCTCTTCGACACTTTGGTTACGCCAGCGCTCATGTATGGGCAGCCATATGGGGACCAAGATTAGCTACATCAATATGGACACCATTAGAGAGGCCACAGATCCTCATGATTTCCAGACTTATCCGCAGCAAGCCTTCAGTACCATATGATATCATTAGAGCAGAGCTCGCTACACCACCGATGCTAGTTGAGGCACTATTCCGGACAGTATGCCTATTACACAGACTCCGGAGAATGGATACAGAGCGCATTGCTTATCGCGCTTTCCAAGCATCACATGATATGGCATTAGCAGGCGACACCTCCTCATGGTATGCACAGACACAAGACTGGTTGGCCCACCATGGCTTTGACATAGACAGGCTACCACCACTACACTACGACTCACATGCACCCACTTACTCGCTCTCTCATCAAGAGAGGAATAGGGTCATTCATCAGGAGATATGGCATACATACATACAGAGGACATGGGTGAGCCCTAGGGATACATTTCTGCCGAAAATGCTCTATTACCGTGAGCATTTTCTACATATATCGGACGAGGGCTTCATCGAGATTCGGAGATACATGCAGACATATCTACCCCACCACCTTTGAGTCGTCATTGGGAAGCTCCGTGTTTCATCACATCAGCTCGAGATCGAGAGGGGTCGGTCCAGGGGAGTCCCACGTGAGGGGAGGTGGTGTCCACTATGGGAGACAGAGGTAAAGAGGGAAGAGCATTTTGTCATCAGATGCTCGACATACTTAGACCTACGAGCACAGTTCCAGATAGAGGAGTCACTCCAGTTGTGCATGACTATGGGAGACCAACGACGTTTGGGACACTTCCTCACAGCACCATACGAGAGGCGAGAGCAATCACTACAGCCCACATATCAGCCACAGGTGAATACCCAGCAAACCATTACCCAATTCTTTCAGCAAGCTGAGCTACATTAGAGAGGTCCATCCATAGGGCTCACTCTCCACAAGGCAGCCACAAAGAGAGCACGGCGTCGACCACGCATGGGTGAATATCGTCGATCATGACTATATCAGGAGGATATCTCACGCATCAAGACAGCCTACGCCCACATGATGGAGCATAGGCATACCATCACCCCTTGGGTTGTCTTCCATCAGGAGGCACTCAGACCACCACCGATGTACCACATACTACACCCACATCCACCCATCACCAATAGCTAGGGTGTTTTACTCACATTATGGATCCCTCATGTATTAGGTGGCCACTATCTGCACACTCATAGCCACATCTCCCCAGTCTTTTCCAACCCTATATAGCTTTGTGTAGCGATATACTTTTTATTTCATTTCTCTTCTACACAGGGTTACTACACTTGTACATGATTCTTGTCTCATAGGCCAAGTTTGGCCTCCAGAAGACGTTAATATGACTTTCTTCTTCTTCTTCTTCTTCTTCTTCTTCTCTCTCTCTCTCTCTCTCTCTCTCTCTCTCTCTCTCTCTCTCTCTCTCTCTCTCTCTCTCTCTCTCTCTCTCTCTCTCTCTCTCTCTCTCTCTCTCTCTCTCTCTCTCTCTCTCTCTCTCTCTATTTCACTCTCGGCAAGAGTGCTAGAGACAGAGTTGAGCACTCTTGCCGAGAGGAAGGGTATCAAGGCCCCGGGACAAGCAGGATTGAGATGAGATCACTCTACCATTGACCACATCTTCACTTTGAGATGCTTGATCGACGAGTCACGAGTGAGGAAGAGGAGATTGTATTGTTGCTTTGTGAACTTCCGCAAAGCCTTCGACACAGTTCCCAAGGAGCGGCTCTTTAGACGTCTACATGATATCGGGCCTCCAGAGGAGATGATATGGGGGATCTACGCCTTATATGAGAGAGTATCAGGTAGAGTCAGATGCACAAGAGGTCTATCCGATTCACTTGCTAGCACAATTGGGGTGAAGCAAGGGTGCCCCCTCTCACCCACCCTTTATGGTTTATACATTGACGAGATAGTGGACTTCATATGGCAGCAAGAAGGAGAGGGCATTGAGGTACGAGGGACCACTATCCACATTCTTTTATATGCTGATGATATTGTGCTCGTTTTAGAGTCTGCAAAGGGCCTACAACGTCACATACATGGCCTAGATGATTTTTGTACACAGAGAATTATTAGTGAACCTTGGTAAAACCAAGGTTTTGATCTTCCATACATCAGCATAGGTGAGGAGACGCAGTTCTTTCACAGCGGCAGGCAGACCCATCGAGGTAATTGGTTCATGTCTACTTGGGAGTGACTTTCACAGAAGCCTCTGGGGTTTTCTCCATGTCTCAGGCAGCCCATGATCACATCACACGTGGATACGTAGCGCTAGCTTTGATGGAGAGACACTGTCACCAGGCATATTTTCAAGAGCCCCACACAAAGGGGTGGCTCTTCGACACTTTAGTTACCCCATCATGTATGGTGCAGCTATATGGGGACCAGGATTAGCCACATCATCATGGACAGCACTGACTGGAGAGGCCGCAGATTCTCATGATTGCTAGACTCATACGCAGCAAATCTTCGGTACCCCATGATATCATTAGGGCAGAGCTTGCTGCACCACCGACGCTAGTAGAGGCACTCTTCCAAACAGTATGCCTATTACACAAGATCCAGAGCATGGACACAGAGCGCATCACTTATAGAGCTTTCCACGCACCGCGCGACATGGCACTAGCTGGAGACACCTCATCATGGTATGCAAAGACACGAGATTGGCTTACCCTCCATGGTTTTGACATAGACAAACTACCACCAGTACAGTACGACTCCTAGGCTCCCACCTATTCGCTCTCCCACCAAGAGAGAAATAGGATCATCCGTCATGAGATATGGCATACATACATACAAAGGACATGGATCAGCCCGGGGAGGACATTGACACCGAAAATGCTTCACTACCGTGAGCATTTTCTACGGATTTCAGACAAGGGCTTCATTGAGACTCCATGCTACGTGGAGACATACCTACCACACCACCTTCGAGTCATCATTGGGCAGCTTCAAGTTTCATCACATGAGCTCGAGATCGAGAGGGGTCGGGCTAGAGGAGTCCCTCGAGAGGAGAGGTGGTGCCCAGTATGCGATACAGAGATAGAGAGTGAGGAGCACCTCGTTATCATATGCCCGGCATACTCAGACCTACGAGCACAGTTCAAGATAGAGGAGTCACTCCAGTTGTGCATGACCACTGCAGACCAGCGAAGGATGGGGCGTTTCCTCATGGCTGCATATGAGGAACGAGATCAGATGCTAAAGCCTACACACCAGACACGGGTGAGTACCCAACCAATTATTACTCAGTATTTTGAGCGCGTTGGTCCACATCGCACGGACCCGCCTCCCAGAGGCATAGGGCTCGCACTCCAGCAGGCAACAGCACAGAGAGTGCAACGCCAACCACATCTAGTTGGGTACCGACGACCACGACTGAACCAGGAGGATATCTCACACATCAGGATAGCCCACGACTACATGATGGAGCTGTTGGAAAACAATGTCACATTAATCCAAATCCCTATTAGGGCAAAAACCCCAATTTTGGTACTTAGTCATTTTTGGCACAAAATTTGGGTAAAATTTTTATGATCCTATCTTGTAGAGCTTGATGAGAGCTATCTAATGGTATAGGACATTCAGTCATCAGAGATCAGTTTGGCAGAAAACCCTAACCAAAGTTGATCAAATTAGCAATTAAAAAGCTAAAATAGCAATTAAAAAAAGCTACACTAAAATAATAAAAAACGATGGATTTCAAAAAATTTGCGATCCAACTTTTTGGGGATTTTTTCGCATGGACTCTGAAATCTATATAAGGATAGCATAGCAGCGCTTGTATAGATATCCTCTACCATCTAAGGATCAGCCGTTAGGCTGATATTTTGAAGGTCTTACTGATGCACACATGGGGCAGCCCTGGTGTATGTATGGTTCAGCTATGGAGCAACCTTGAAGAAGATAAGGAGCAGCCATGGAGTTCTTCTTGGAGAAGAGTGTGCTCACACTCTTGTTGTTGGAGAACGCTTACTCATCAGCAGATTGATGGTGTGGATCAGCCATCTACATGATGTATTTGGAGATTGTCTTCTACATGAAGATTCTGGAGTACTTCAAAGACATTGGATGGAGCTTAACATAAGATTGCATCTTATGTTAACTATTCAAGTACATATTCTCTTTATGCACATAGGTACTACTTGGAGCTTATGGAGGCGGTGGCATCCATATCTGGAGTCTTCCTATTCGACATACATGGAGGCAGTGGCATCCATAAAGGAGAATCAGTACATGCATGCTACATGCATCAGATAAGATGTTAGAGATGGTGCTTCCACGTGAGTTTGAGGATTTCTGTCAACAACATGTTATGCTAATTCCGTAAGTATGTGATCTATCACACACACATCTGATTTAGGGTCTTCCATAGCCTAAATTCAGATTAGGGTTTGCTGAATATCAGTTTCAAACTGATCTTTCCTCTTTCAATCACCCTCACTCTTCTACAACCTATCAGGTCCTACAACTCATACATAATTCAGATTTCTGTCCCTACATCTGAATATTCTTGTAAATTTTGTAAATACACTCTTCCATCTATTTTTGTTCGCATATAGTGGTTGAGGTTTTGACTCCCACATTGTAAATTGACATTTGTATATATGATGGTGTCAGTAAGCAGTGGCTTCCGTAACACTTTGTACATGTCTAATCTCTCTCTATCTTTGTCTCATCATTGTATGATTAAGTGATGTATGCTCATGTCTGTCAATGTTGGAAGATCCTGGAATTAGTGTTTGTAGTTATGGGCCTACCTAATTTCCAACAGGAGCACAAGCGCATCGCCACCACTTGGACAGGGTTCCTCCAGGAGGCACTCCTACCGCCGTCGATGTACCACATACTCCACCCACCTCCACCCATCATCAACAATTAGGGTATACACATTCACTCCCTCATGGGTCCCCCTTGTATGAGGTGGTCATTATCTACTGAGCCTGAGCCACGCTCCCCAAGGCACCATTATTTTATTCTTACTACCTCTTCATTACAAGGTACACCATCCTTTGTTGTTTTCTACCTACACAGTTTTGTGTAGCGAGTATTTTTCTTTCCATTGCTACACAGAGATTACCACAGTTGTATATGATTTTGTCTCATAGGCCAAGTTTGGCCTTTGGAAGACGTTAATATACCTCTCTCTCTCTCTCTCTCTCTCTCTCTCTCTCTCTCTCTCTCTCTCTCTCTCTCTCTCTCTCTCTCTCTCTCTCTCTCTCTCTCTCTCTCTCTCTCTCTCTCTCTCTCTCTATCTCTCTCTATCTATCTATCTATCTATCTATCTATCTATCTATCTATCTATATATATATATATATATATATATATATATATATATATATATATATATACTGACGGAGACATTGCATAGTGCCGCATCAGTGGCATATCCACACACCCGGCCGGTTCGGAGGCGAAAGTATGGGAGCATGCCCCAGAATAGTTGGTATGACGAGGAATGCAGAGAGATGAGAGCCCAGCTTCAAAGGGATCTTCTGCTGGGAGTTATCACTTACAGACAGTCTCATATTGCTCTCCGTCGCCTTGTGAGACGGAAGAAGCGGGCTTACCTGGCTTAGTTGGAGCGAGATTTATATCAGATGTTCTTGAGTAGGGACTCAAGAGAGGCATGGCGACTTTTTCATGAGCACTCCACTCCCCCAACGATTACTTCACCTGATGTATGGGGTCAGTATGCGACATCGCTATATATGGTTCCTGGACAGGAACCCCTTCCGGGCCCTGCAGAGCCATGCCCAACCACGAGCACTTTCTTTACCGCTCGAATGGTACAGAGGGCCATTGACAGGACCATTGACAGGATGAGGATCGGGAGGGCATATGACCATGACGGTCTAGTGGCGGAGCATTTTATTCATGCTAGGGATATGTTGATGGAGGTTCTTGCAGTCTTGTTCAATCGTGCCATGTGTGAAGGGTTACCTGAGACTTGGAGATTGTCTACTATTGTGCCTATCTTCAAGGAAGGGGATCTTATAGAGCCGGGAAACTACTGCACTATTATGGTTGGACACACATTGGCACGGTTGTATGCATCCATTCTTGAGCAGCACTTGAGTGATTGGGTAGAGGATGAGGGTATGCGGGCAAAGGGTCGGGCAGGTTTCAGGAGGGGTCTCTCCACTCTTGATCATATTCTGACACTTAGAGCCATCATTGAAGAGGGAAGGTCGCACGGCAAGCGGATTTATTGTAGCTTTGTGGACTTCCGCAAAGCATTTGACATGGTGCCGAGAGCTCGATTGATGCGCAGACTACAGGAGATGGGGGTACCCATAGAGTTGATGTGGGGGATTATGGCTTTGTACAGATCAGTGGTGGGACGAGTTTGCACCCCAGAAGGGGTATCGGATTTAGTTCACTCTACTATTGGAGTGAAACAGGGCTACCCACTGTCTCCTACTCTATTTGGTATGTATGTTGATGAGGTGTCTGATTACATTGACAGAGAGGGTGATAGAGGGGCCGAGTTGGAAGGGACGTGGATCCGATTGTTGTTATATGCTGATGATATTGTTTTGATATCTGACTCACCGGAGGGTATGCAACGACACTTTGATGCTCTACACAGTTGTGTAGAAGATAGTGGTCTATCTGTAAACCTTGGTAAAACCAAGGTTATGGTATTTAACACCACACCTCAGTGGATCAGGAGATCAACACCTATTTTCACATATGGGCAAGAGGTTGTGGAGTATACAGATGTATACACATATCTGGGGGTAGTATTCACTGGACCGAGATGTTCCTTGAGGAGAGCAGCACAGACTAGACTGACTAGAGCATCTGCAGCTTTGGGAGGATTGGAGACGATGTGCTCGCAAGTTCAATTTCAAGAACCAAGACAAAGTTATGGCTCTTTGATACTTTGGTTGCCTCTACTATGCTATA